>JBBFKN010000187.1:0-89870 GCA_039654755.1 Calcarius lapponicus
ATTCCCAGTGCTCCCAGTATGACCAGTACTGCTGTTCCCAGTATCCCCAGTGCTCCCAGTATGACCAGTTCCAGCGCTCCCAGTATCCCCAGTAGCTCCCAGTAAGACCCTTCCCCACCATTCCAAGGCCCCAGTGCTCCCAGTATAACCAGTACCTCACACTCTTGGCTCCAGTAACACCCTCACCCACCACACCCAGCTCCAGTGCTCCCAGTATAACCAGTAACCATCGCTCCCAGTAACCATCTCCTCCAGCTCCCAGTAGCACCAGTAACTGCCATTCCCAGCTCCCAGTAAAACCAGTAACCATCCCTTCCAGCTCCCAGTAAAACCAGTAACCATCCCTTCCAGCTCCCAGTAAAACCAGTAACTGGCACTCCCAGCTCCCAGTAAAACCAGTAACTGGCACTCCCAGTGCTCCCAGTACAGCCCTTACCCAGCTCCCAGTACTCCCCGTACAGCTCCCACCCCATTCCCAGTGCTCCCAGTACAGCCTTCACCCTTGCCCCCAGTGCTCCCAGTCCCTCCCAGTGCTCCCAGTACAGCCCTTACCCCATTCCCAGTGCTCCCAGTCCCTCCCAGTGCTCCCAGTACAACCCTTACCCCATTCCCAGTGCTCCCAATCCCTCCCAGTACTCCCAGTACAGCTCCTGCCCTGTTCCCAGCTCTCCCAGTGCTCCCAGTACAACCCTTATCCCGTTCCCAATGATCCCAGTCCCTCCCAGTGCTCCCAGTACAGCCCTTACCCCGTTCCCAGTGCTCCCAGTACAACCTTCACCCTTGGCCCCAGTGCTCCCAGTCTCTCCCAGTACAGCCCTTACCCCATTCCCAATGCCTCCCAGTGCGCTCCCAGTGCTCCCAGTCCCTCCCAGTGCTCCCAGTACAGCCCTTACCCCATTCCCAGTGCTCCCAGTCCCTCCCAGTGCTCCCAGTCCAGCCCTTACCCCATTCCCAGTGCTCCCAGTACAACCTTCACCCTTGCCCCCAGTGCTCCCAGTCTCTCCCAGTACAACCCTTACCCCATTCCCAGTGCTCCCAGTCCCTCCCAGTGCTCCCAGTCCCTCCCAGTGCTCCCAGTACAGCCCTTACCCCATTCCCAGTGTTCCCAGTCTCTCCCAGTCCAGCCCTTACCCCGTTCCCAGTGCTCCCAGTCCAACCTTCACCCTTGCCCCCAGTGCTCCCAGTCCCTCCCAGTCCCTCCCAGTGCCCCACACCCGCCTTATCAGGCGACCGCGCCCAGCCCGGCCGGGACATCCCAATGGGGGGGGGCGGGGGGGGGCAGGTGTGTTTGGGGGGTCCCAGTTGCACTTTTGGGGGGTCCCAGGTGTGTTTGGGGGGGTCCCAGGTGTGTTTGGGGGGGTCCCAGGTGTGTTTGGGGGGGGTCCCAGGTGTGTTTGGGGGGGGGGGGGCAGGGTGTGTTTGGGGGGTCCCAGGTGCGTTTGGGGGGGGGTCCCAGGTGCGTTTGGGGGGGGTCCCACGTGTGTTTGGGGGGGGGTCCCAGGTGTGTTTGGGGGGGTCCCAGGTGTCTTTGGGGGGTCCCAGGTGTCTTTGGGGGGTCCCAGGTGTGTTTGGGGGGGGTCCCAGGTGTGTTTGGGGGGTCCCAGGTGTGTTTGGGGGGGTCCCAGGTGTGTTTGGGGGGTCCCAGGTGCACTTTTGGGGGGTCCCAGGTGTGTTTGGGGGTCCCAGGTGTGTTTGGGGGGGTCCCAGGTGTGTTTTGGGGGGTCCCAGGTGTGTTTGGGGGGTCCCAGCTGCGCTTTTGGGGGTCCAGGTGCGTTTGGGGGGTCCCAGCTGTGTTTGGGGGGGTCCCAGGTGTATTTTGGGGGGGTCCCAGGTGTGTTTGGGGGGGTCCCAGGTGTATTTTGGGGGGTCCCAGGTGTGTTTGGGGGGGGTCCCAGGTGTGTTTGGGGGGGTCCCAGGTGTGTTTGGGGGGTCCCAGTTGCACTTTTGGGGTTCCCTGACCTATTTTGGGGGGTATTTCAGGTGTTTTTTGGGGTTCCCAGCTGCATTTTTGGGGACCCCAAGTATTTTTGGGGGAGTCCCAGGTGCACTTTGGGGGGGTCCCAATTTGTTTTGGGGGGTCCCAGGTGCACTTTGGGGGGGGTCCCAATTTGCTTTGGGGGGGTTCCAGGTGCGCTTTGAGATCCCAGATGCATTTTGGGGGGGGTCCCAGGTGAATTTGGGGTGTCCCAATTTGTTTTGGGGCTCTCAGGTGCCTTTTGGGGGGGTCAGGAGGGGGCTACACCCCAATATGGCTGCAAAGCCTGACCCCCCCTTTTCTGACCCCCCCAAAGCACAACCTGACCCCCCCAGACACCCCAAAACCCCCCCAGACACCCCAAAACCCCCAAATCCTCCCCTAAAAACACCTCAACCCCCCCCAAACCCCCAAATCCCTCCCTGAGCCCCCCCCAAATCCTCCCAGCCCCCTCGACACCCCCCAAATCCTCTCCTGAGACCCCAAAACCCCCCCAGATCTTCTGCTGACCCCCCCCAAATACCCCTGAGGACACCCCAACCCACCTGACACCCCAAATTCCCCCCCTGACACCCCCAAACCTCCCAGAGCCCCCCAAAATCCCTCCAAGACCCCCCCCTTGGCACCTCAACCCCTCCCCTGAACCCCCAAAATTTTCCTGTTCCCCCCCCCAAAAAAAATGAGAGGGACACCCCCAAAAATGGGGAAACTGAGGCACGGGGGGGGTCACTAAAGGTGCCCCCCAAAGTTGTGCTGGCCCTTTAAGACCCCCCCAAATTCACCCCAAAACCCCCCAAATTCACCTGGGGGGGGGGCAGGGATTCACCCCAAATGACCCCCCAAAAATCCACAGATTGGGGGGGGGGATGTCAGAGCCCCCCCAGTTTAGCTCAGCCCGGACACCCCCAAATCAATTTTGGGGGGGGGGACGGGCAGAACCCCCCCCCCAAAAATCCAAACCCACAAATTTTAACTCAGGTTTGACCCCCCCCTCCCCTTTATCTCACATTGGTGCCCCCCCCAAATTCACCTCAGCCCTGACCCCCCCCCAAATTTATCCCCTCAAACCAGACCCCCCCCCATTATTTCAGCTTTGCCCCCCCCCCCATTTTACCTCAGGTTTGACCCCCCCCCGAGCCCAAACCCCCAAATTTTAATTGCCCCCCTCCAGGTGAGACCCCCCCCCCAATTTCACCTCAATCTGACCCCCCCAAATCACCCCAAAAAGGCCAAACCCCCCAAATCACCTGAGCCCTGACCCCCCCAGGTGAGACCCCCCATTTCACCTCAATTTTTTTACAAAAACCCAAAAAACCCCAAATTCACCTCATATCTGACCCCCTCAGTTCACCTCAATTTTAAATGACCCCCCCCCCCAAAATCACCCAAAACAGGACCAGACCCCCCCCAAATTTCACCTCAAGTTTGACCCCCGCCCCCCCGATCCCAAACCCCAAAATTTTCATCAGCCCCCCCCTCCAAATTTCACCTCAATTTCCCCTTCCCTAAACCCAAACTCCTTTAATTTCACCCCAGGTTTTACCCCCCCCACCTCAAAACCCCCCAATTTACCCCCCTCAGCCCTGACCCCCCTCAAAATCCCCTCAGGTTCGACGCCCCCCTCCCCAAAATCCCCTCAGTTCACCCCAATCCTGACGCCCCCCCCTCAATTCACCCCAACCAGGCCGGACCCCCCCAATTTCCCCTCAGTTTCCCCCCCCCACCCCGCACCCCTCAATTCTACCTCAGTTTCCCCCTCACGCACCCCAAATCCCCCTCAGGTTTGACGCCCCCTCCCCAAAATCCCCTCAATTCACCCCAACCAGGCCGGACCCCCCCCCAAATCACCTCAGCCGTGTCCCCCCCCAACCAAGACCCCCCCCTCAGGCCTGACCCCCCTCAAAATCCCCTCAGGTTTGATGCCCCCTTCCCCAAAATCCCCTCAATTCACCCCAACCAGGCCGGACCCCCCCCAATTTCCCCTCAGTTTCCCCCCCCCCCTCAATTTTACCTCAGTTTCCCCCTCACGCACCCCAAATCCCCTCAGGTTTGGCGCCCCCTCCCCAAAATCCCCTCAATTCACCCCAACCAGGCCGGACCCCCCCCAATTTCCCCTCAGTTTCCCCCCCCCACCCCGCACCCCTCAATTCTACCTCAGTTTCCCCCTCACGCACCCCAAATCCCCCTCAGGTTTGACGCCCCCTCCCCAAAATCCCCTCAATTCACCCCAACCAGGCCGGACCCCCCCAATTTCCCCTCAGTTTCCCCCCCCCACCCCTCACCCCTCAATTCTACCTCAGTTTCCCCCTCACGCACCCCAACCCCCCCAGGTTTGACGCCCCCTCCCCAAAATCCCCTCAATTCACCCCAACCAGGCCGGATCCCCCCCAATTTCCCCTCAGTTTCCCCCCCCCCTCAATTCTACCTCAGTTTCCCCCTCACGCACCCCAACCCCCCAAATCCCCCTCAGCTTTGACGCCCCCTCCCCAAAATCCCCTCAATTCACCCCAACCAGGCCGGACCCCCCCCAATTTCCCCTCAGTTTCCCCCCCCCCTCAATTTTACCTCAGTTTCCCCCTCACGCACCCCAACCCCCCCAAATCCCCCTCAGCGCCCACCCCCCCACCCCCACCCCAGCCCCCCCTTCCCCTCAGCCCACCCCCCAAATCCCCCCCCCCGCCCCCCCCGCCCCCCCATTCCCCTCACGCCAACCCCCCCCAATTTCCCCTCACGCTCCCCCCCCACCCCAGACCCCCCAATTCCCCCTCACCTCCCCCCTCCCCCCCACCCCCCTCACCTGACACCCCCTCCCCACCCCCCCCCACCCCCCTCAGCCCCCTCCCCACCCCCCTCACCCCTCACACACACACCCCCCCCCCCCCCCTTCCCCTCAGGCCGCGGCCCGGCCGCCCCGGCCGCGCTGCCCCCGCCGCTCTCCCCCAGCGGTACCTGCGGCGCTGCCGGTGCCGGTTGTGCCGGCGGGCTCCCGGGGGGTGCCGGGTGCGGGGGGGGTCCCGGGGGTCCCGGGGGTCCCGGCCCGGCCCCCGGCGCTGCGGCGGCCTCCGCGGCTCCGGCCTCGCTCAAACAAAGGACCCGAGAGCCGCGCGCCCCGCCCGCCCCGGACACGCCCCCGGACACGCCCACAGCGGGGCACGGACACGCCCACACCGCCGGGACACGCCCACCGAGGGGGGGACCGCCCCCCGAGCCGCCGGGACACGCCCACCAAGGGGCTGAGCGAGCGCTGGCCACGCCCACGGAGGGGGGGCGCGCGCGGGGCACGCCCATATATGGAGAGGGCACGCCCACCTCCCGCCACGCCCCGCAGAGGGACACGCCCACTTCGGAGCGAGGCCACGCCCACCGCGGCGGGGGCGGCTGGGGGGATTGGGAGGGACTGGGACGGACTGGGGGGGACTGGGGGGGACTGGGAGGGATTGGGATGGACTGGGGGGGGACTGGGATGGACTGGGAGGGACTGGGGGAGACTGGAATGGACTGAGGGGGACTGGGGGGGACTGGGATGGACTGGGAAGGACTGGAATGGACTGGGGGGGGACTGGGGGGAACTGGGATGGACTGGGGGGGACTGGGGGGGACTGGGGGGACTGGGGGAAACTGGGATTGGACTGGGGGGGGACTGGGGAGGGTCTGAGATGCCATGGGAGCTGGGGGGGGGTGGGCTGCTATAGGACTGGAATCAGACTGGGATGGACTGGGAATGCACTGGGATAGACTGGGGGGACTGGAAGTGGACTGGGATGGACTGGGACAGCACTGGGATGGACTGGGATGGGATGAGAGAACACTGAAAGGCGCTGGGACCAGTGTAGAACCATACTGGGAAGTACTGGGCCCAGTCTAGGGTGGGGACTGGGACTGAGGTGGCGCTGGGACCAGTACAGCCCAGTACCAGCAGAGACTGAGACCAGTATGAGCTGCTACTACAACCAGTGCAGGGTGACACAGGGACTGGAAGACACTGGGACCAGTACAGGGTGGCACTGGAAGACACTGGGACCAGTATAAGCCAGTACTGGGACCAGTACAGGGCGACGCTGGGACTGGGAGGCACCGGGACCAGTACAGGGTGGCACTGGGACCAGAACAGAGTGAGACTGGGATGAACTGGGCCGAGTATAAGCCGGTATTGGGAGAAACTGGGACCAGTATAAGCTGGCACTGGGACCAGTACAGAGCGACACGGGGACTGGGACACACTGGGCCCAGTATAAGCCGGTACTGGGAGGCACTGGGACCAGTAAAAGCTGGGAATGGGACTGGAATCGCACTGGGACCAGTATAAAGGGGAACTGGGACCAGTATAAACGGGCACTGGGACTGGAATCGCACTGGGACCAGTATAAAGGGGAACTGGGACCAGTATAAGCCGGCACTGGGACTGGAACGGCACTGGGACCAGTATAAACGGGCACTGGGACTGGAATCGCACTGGGACCAGTATAAAGGGGAACTGGGACTGGAATCGCACTGGGACCAGTATAAAGGGGAACTGGGACCAGTATAAACCGGCACTGGGACTGGAATCGCATTGGGACCAGTATAAAAGGACTCTGGGACTGGAATCGCACTGGGACCAGTATAAGCCGGCACTGGGACTGGAATCGCACTGGGACCAGTATAAAGGGGGAACTGGGACCAGTATAAGCCGGCACTGGGACTGGAATCGCACTGGGACCAGTATAAAGGGGCACTGGGACCAGTATAAACCGGCACTGGGACTGGAATCGCACTGGGACCAGTATAAAGGGGAACTGGGACCAGTATAAAGGGGAACTGGGACCAGTATAAACGGGCACTGGGACTGGAACCGCACTGGGACCAGTATAAAGGGGAACTGGGACCAGTATAAACGGGCACTGGGACTGGAACCGCACTGGGACCAGCAGGGGGCGCCCTGGCACGGCCAGGGGCGGGGCCACCCTGGGGACACCGCGCTCCAGCCAATGGCAGAACCGCCTTCCCGACGCCGACCAATCAGCGCGCGGCAGCTCCGCCAAGCCCCGCCCCGCGCTCCCCCCCTCCCCTCGGGCAGCGCGCGGGACCGCACGTGCCCAACGGGGGCGTGGCCTTTCCGCCGAGCGTGGCCCCGCCCCCTCCCCGGCCTCGCCCCGCCCCCGGAAGGCTCCGGCGGGGTGGGGGAGGGGCGCGGGGTGGGGGAGGGGCCGAATTGAACCCCACGGTGCCCGGGGGGAGGGGGAGGGGCGGGGTTGGCACGCGCGTGTGCAAGGGGGGAGGGGCTCAATGGGGGGGGGGATCTGCAGACCCCGTCCCCCCCCACCCTCGTGCCCGGCCCTTGCACGGGGAAATTTGGGATTTAAATTGCGAAATTTGGAGTTTAAATGGGGAAATTTAGGGGTGAAATAGCGAAATTTGGGATCGAAATGAGGAAATTCGGGGTCTAAGTGGGGAAATTTAGGATTTTGGGGGGAGAAAATTCGGGATCTGGATGAGAAAATTCGGGGTTCGGATGAGGAAATTTGAGATTTATGTGGGGAAGTTTGGGATTTGGACGGGGAAATTTGGGGTTTGCATGAGGAAATTTGGGATTTGTGAGGGGGAAAATTGGGATTTGTGAGGGGGAAAATTGGGATTTGTGAGGGGAAAATTGGGATTTGAGGAAATTTGGGGTTAAAATGGGGAAATTTGGGGTTAAAATGAGGAAATTTGGGATTTGTGAGGGGAAAATTGGGATTTGTGAGGGGGGAAATTGGGATTTGAGGAAATTTGGGGTTTAAATGGGTAAAATTTGGGGTTTTGATGGGGGAAATTTTGGATTTAAATGGGGAAATTTGGGGTTTGCATGAGGAAATTTGGGATTTGTGAGGGGAAAATTGGGATTTGTGAGGGGAAAATTGGGATTTGAGGAAATTTGGGGTTCAAATGGGGAGATTTGGGGTTTCGATGGGGGAAATTTGGGATTTAAATGGGAAAATTTGGGGGTTAAAATGAGGAAATTTGGGGTTTCAATGGGGACGTTCGGGATTTTTGGGGGGAAATTCGGGATTTGCACGAGGGGATCACGTGACCCCTCGCACGAGGACCCCCCCGACCCCTCCCTCGGGGGTCACGTGACCCCCGCCCGACCCCCCCCCCCAGCAACAACGGGCGAGCCGCGCTCTGATTGGCCGGCGCCGCCGTGACGTCAGGGCAGGGCGCGCCGGGCCCGTTGCCATGGCAACAGCGGGAGCTGAGGGGCGGGGGGCGGCGGAGGCCTCGGAAAAGGGAAATTTGGGCCCAAAAAAGGCTGAAAATGACCCAAAAATCAGCGCTGCAGACGGCAAAGGGCTCTGAAAAAGCAGAATTTGGGCCCGAAGTTGAAGATTTTAACCTAAAAATTGAACGATGTGCTCCTAAATGCAAAATATTTGGCTTAAAATCGGAATTTGCACCTCCAAAAAGGAGATTTTTGTTCCAAAAATAGGGAGTTTGGCCTTAAAATTAATCATTTTGTCCAGCCAAAAAGGAGGTGGGTCCAAAAAAAAGAAGTGTTTGCTCCCAAAAAGGTGTTTGGGCCTAAAAATGTGGGAGAAGGATCTAAAAATGAGGTTTGCTACTCCTAAAAAAGCAGGAAATGGCATTTAAATGAAGATTTGTACCAAAAATAAAAGCTTTTGGCCCAAAAATGAGGAGTTTGCCCTTAAAATAGGATCTAAAAATGTGGAGTTTTAACTTTAAGAGAGGGGTTGGACCCTAAAGTTGAAGATTTGGCCCCAATTGTGAGGGTTTAGACCCTGAAATGAAACTTTGGCACAAAAAAAAAAAATGGGGCTTGAGACATTAAAATTACCAAAAAAAACTTTAAACCCTCCTAGAAATCCTCAGTGTGAAACGTTTGGCTCTAAATATTGGGCTTGAACCCTAAAGCTGTGGATTTCCACCCTAAAAACGAGCGCTGGGACCCAAAAGTGGAATTTTAGATCCTAAAAATGAAGAATTTAGACTCTAAAATGAGGCTTTTGTCCCTAAAAATGATGTTTGGGACCCCAAAATTCGATTTTTTTTGGGACCAAAGTTGGGGTTGAAACCCTAAAAATGGAGGTTCGCTCCTAAAAAAGTGAATTTCGGCCTCCAAAAAGGGGAATTGAAGCTTTGGGCCTTAAATTAATGGGTTTAGCCCTAGAAATGTGGGTTTGGAGCCCAAAATGACGTTTTGGACACTAAGAATTCAGGTTTCACCTTAAAATTTTAAGAATTTGAGCCGAAAAAAGGAATCTTTTAAGTGTAAAAATGAAATTTGGACCTTTAAAGGTGTTTTGGATACAGGAATTGGGGATTTATGTCCAAAATGAGGCTTTAAATTTTTTAAATTCAGTTTTGGGATTTTGAGGGATTAGAGCTTAAAACTGGAAGTTTAGGTTGTTAAAAGGGAGGATTTTGATGCTAAAAATTATCTTTTTTTCACTAAAAAAAAGGATTTGGGGCCCTAAAAATGAGGATTTGGGTGGAAGACGGGGGTTGGACAAAAACGGGATTTTCTTTCCCCAAAAATGACGGATTTGGCCCCAAAATCAGGAGACAGAAAAGGGAAATTTTGGGGGTTTAGCGGGGAAAAATGAAGATTTGGGGCCTCAAGTGACACAGGTGACACCGGACAGGTGGGACACGCCCCCCCCGGTGACCACGCCCCCCTCCAGCCCCTCCCCCACCGCCAGGGGGCGCCAAACCACCCCAAGCCCCGCCCACCTGGTTTGATTGACAGGAAAGGGGCGGAGCCGATTGCACAAAACTGTCTAATCAGCAGCAGGTGCACAGACAGGCCACGCCCCTCCCGTGTGATGTCACACAGGAAGCCACGCCTCTTCGTCTCTATGACATCACTTCCGGATCATCCGCTTGGTTGCTGCGATGGGAAAGCCCCGCCCCCTTTGGCCATGGAGGCGTGGCCTAAGAGACCCCACCCCTTCGTGTGGGCGGGGCTTCATCGTGGCCAATGGGGAGGTGGCATCATCAAGCCCCGCCCCTTTCCCAGGGGTGACGCCTCAAAGCCGCTCAAGCTCCGCCTCCCCCAGGTAAGACCACGCCCATCTTTGGTTGACCACGCCCCTAGGCGGCGCCAAATGTCGGTGTATGACACGCCCCTTTGGTGGCCACGCCCATACAGGCCACGCCTCCCGGTTAAGCCCCACCCCCCCCGCACCTGGGGGTTCATTTTGGGGCAAATTCTTCCCTTTTTGGGTCCTTCATTCCTCTTTCCCCCCAAGGGGGCGGAGCTTCAGGGAGGGGCGTGTCCTTCCTTTTGTGGGGGCGGGGCCTCCCCAGCTTGGGGCTCCCGCCCCTCCCCCACCCCCTCACACCTTGTAATAGGCGGGGGGCGGGGCCGTGGGGGGGAGGGGCAGCTCGCGCAGGGGGTGGGCGGGGCCGGGCCCGTGGGGGCGTGGCCGCGCTGGCCCCGCCCCTCCCCGCGGGGTTTTCGGGGCTCTCCGGGGGCGGCGCCGCCACCAGAGCGCCCCCCCCGCCCCCCCCAGCAGCGCCAGCAGCGCCGCCCCGCCCCCCGCCCCGCCCAGCACCGCCCCCTCCCGCGCGGGGGGCGGGCCCGGCCCGGGCGGGCTCGTCTGATTGGCTGAACCTGCGGGGAGAGGAAAGGGGGGGAGGAGTCAGGGGCGGGGCTTCAGCCGGGCAAAGCCCCGCCCCCTGCCCCTCCCCCCCCCCGCGGCTTTACCTGTCCCGTCCGCGTCCGGCGGCGGCTCCGCCCCCCGGGCCTGTGGGGGAGGGGAGGGAGGGAGGGTCAGAGGGGGGAGGGGCGGGTGGGGGAGGGGCGGGGCGGGGCGGGGGCGGGGCCACTCACGCTGTCCCACGCGCAGGGTGACGCGCATGGCCCGCGTCAGGCAGGCCCCGCCCTGGCGGTTCTCCAGCCCCTCGGGGGTCCCGTCTGACGTGGCTGCGAAGGGGGAGGGGCACGGTGACGTCATCGGCGACGTCACCAGATCTATCAGAACCCCCCCCCCCTCCATGGTCACGCCCCTGCCTTGATGTCATCGCCTGTGCTGGTGATGTCACACCCCGTGATGTCATCGGCCACGCTAATGACATCGCAGCATCGCACGGGGATGACGTCACAGTGGAAGCAGTGACGTCATCACCATATCACACCTGCCCTACCACTGTCGCTTCCCCCATGGCGTCACGCCATTGACGTCACTCCCCTCTGATGACATCACCAAGCCCCTGATGACATCACACCTCAATGGCGCCACACCCCAATGACATCGCACCCCGATGACATCACATCCGGATGACATCACTGGGACCTCCCAATGGCAAAAGAGCCCCAAGACCCTCCCCAAGCCCCCCCTACAGCTGCCCCCTCCCCTCCACCCCCTCCCTGATGACATCACCACCGCTCGCGATGACATCACCACCCCGATGACATCACCAGCGCACCCCCCTCAACACAGCCCAACCCTTCCATCCCTTCCCCAATGACATCACCACCCCCCTGATGACATCACCACCCCCTCCTGCAGTGACATCACCTCTCCTCACTATGACATCACTACTCTGATGACATCACCAGCACACCCTAAACACAACGCAACCCCTCCCCTCTCCCCCTTCTCCAATGACATCACCGCCCCCCTCGATTTCATCATCCCCTCCGGCAATGACATCACATCCCGATGACATCCCAGCCCCCCGAAGCGATGACGTCAGGGCTCACTGATGATGTAATAGTCGTGCTGGCGGCGGAACTCGTGTCCCCAGAGGTTGGGGCTGAACTCCTGGAATTTGATGGTGAAGCGCACGTCGCGCTGCGGCCGGTCGCAGGTGAGCAGCAGCGTGGGGGCGGGGCCGGGCGGGGCCTGCACCTGGCAGCGCCGCGCCTGCGCCCCCCCCACCAGGTACAGCTTGTAGTACTCGTACCCCGCGCCCCCCGGGCACACCAGGTCCAGGCGGTCGCCGATCTGAGGGTACAGGACGTAACCGCCGGCATCCAGGAACCTGCGGGGACAACGTGTGACACTGTGACACTGTGTGTGTGACACCGTGTGTGACACTGAGGGTACAGCACGTAACCGCCGGCATCCAGGAACCTGCGGGGACATGGGGACACTGTGACACTGTGTGTGTGACACTGTGACACTGTGACATCCTGTGTGTGACACCGTGTGTGTGACACTGTGTGACAATGTGTGACACTGTGTGTGTGACACTGTGTGTGACACTGTGACATCCTGTGTGTGTGACACTGAGGGTACAGCACGTAACCGCCATCGTCCTGGAACCTGCAGGGACATGGGGACACTGTGTGACACTGTGACATCCTGTGTGTGACACCGTGTGTGTGACACTGTGTGTGTGACACTGTGTGTGACACTGTGTGTGTGACACTGTGTGTGTGACACTGTGACACTGTGTGTGTGACACTGTGTGTGTGACACTGTGTGTGACACTGTGTGTGTGACACTGTGTGTGTGACACTGTGACACTGTGTGTGTGACACTGTGTGTGTGACACAGTGTGTGACACCGCGTGTATGACACTGAGGGTACAGCACGTAACCGCCGGCATCCAGGAACCTGCGGGGACATGGGGACAACGTGTGTGACACTGTGACATCCTGTGTGTGTGACACTGTGTGTGTGACACTGTGTGTGACACTGTGACACTGTGTGTGTGACACCGTGTGTGACACCGTGTGTGTGACACTGAGGGTACAGCACGTAACCGCCATCGTCCTGGAACCTGCGGGGACAACGTGTGACAACGTGTGACACTGTGTGTGTGACACTGAGGGTACAGCACGTAACCGCCGGCATCCAGGAACCTGCGGGGACAACGTGTGACAACGTGTGACACTGTGTGACAACGTGTGACACTGTGTGTGTGACACTGTGACACTGTGTGTGTGACACCGTGTGTGTGACACTGTGACACTGTGTGTGACACTGTGTGTGTGACACTGAGGGTACAGCGCGTAACCGCCATCGTCCTGGAACCTGCGGGGACATGGGGACAACGTGTGTGACACTGTGACATCCTGTGTGTGTGACACCGTGTGTGTGACACTGTGACATCCTGTGTGTGACACTGTGTGTGTGACACTGAGGGTACAGCACGTAACCGCCGGCATCCAGGAACCTGCAGGGACATGGGGACAACATGTGTGACAACGCTTGACAATGTGTGTGTGACACTGTGTGTGTGACACTGTGTGTGTGACACTGTGTGTGACACTGTGACATCCTGTGTGTGACACTGTGTGTGACACTGAGGGTACAGCACGTAACCGCCGGCATCCAGGAACCTGCGGGGACATGGGGACAACGTGTGACACTGTGACATCCTGTGTGACAGTGTGTGTGTGACACTGTGTGACAATGTGTGACACTGTGTGTGACACTGAGGGTACAGCACGTAACTGCCGGCATCCAGGAACCTGCGGGGACAGTGTGACAACGTGTGACACTGTGTGACAATGTGTGACACTGTGTGTGTGACACTGTGTGTGACACTGTGTGTGTGACATAGTGTGTGACATCCTGTGTGTGACACTGTGTGTGTGACACTGAGGGTACAGGACATAGCCGCCGGCATCCAGGAACCTGCGGGAACAGTGTGACACTGTGACATCCTGTGTGTGACACTGTGTGTGTGACACTGTGTGTGACACCGTGTGTGACACCGTGTGTGACACTGTGACACCGTGTGTGTGACACTGAGGGTACAGCACGTAACCGCCGGCATCCAGGAACCTGCGGGGACAATGTGACAATGTGTGACACTGTGTGTGTGACACCGTGTGTGACACTGTGTGTGTGACACTGTGTGTGTGACACCGTGTGTGACACTGAGGGTACAGCACGTAACCGCCGGCATCCAGGAACCTGCGGGGACAACGTGTGACAACGTGTGACACTGTGACACTGTGTGTGTGACACTGAGGGTACAGGACATAGCCGCCATCGTCCTGGAACCTGCAGGGACAGTGTGACAATGTGTGTGACACTGTGACATCCTGTGTGTGACACCGTGTGTGTGACACTGTGTGTGTGTGACACTGTGTGTGTGACACTGAGGGTACAGCACGTAACCCCCATCGTCCTGGAACCTGCGGGGACAATGTGACGTGTGTGACACTGTGTGACACTGTGTGACACTGTGTGTGTGACACGTGTGTGTGACACCATGTGACACTGTGACACCGTGACATTCTGTGTGTGACACTGTGTGTGACACTGTGTGTGTGACACTGAGGGTACAGCACGTAACCGCCATTGTCCTGGAACCTGCGGGGACATGGGGACAACGTGTGACACTGTGACACTGTGACACTGTGTGTGACACCGTGACACTGTGTGTGACACCATGTGTGTGACACTGTGTGTGTGACACTGTGACACTGTGTGTGACACTGTGTGTGTGACACTGAGGGTACAGGACATAGCCGCCATCGTCCTGGAACCTGCGGGGCCAATGTGTGACACTGTGACACTGTGTGTGTGACACCGTGTGTGACACTGTGTGTGTGACACTGTGTGTGTGACACCGTGTGTGACACTGAGGGTACAGCACGTAACCGCCGGCATCCAGGAACCTGCGGGGACATGGGGACAGTGTGTGACAACGTGTGACAATGTGTGTGTGACATTGTGTGTGTGTGACACGGTGACACTGTCAGGCGTGGGGACACGGTGACACCGCCGGGTGTGGGGACACGGTGACACCGCCGAGTGTGGGGACGTGGTGACACTGCCGGGTGTGGGGACACGGTGACACCGCCGGGCGTGGGGACACGGTGACACCACTGGATGTGGGGACACGGTGACACTGTCAGGCGTGGGGACACGGTGACACTCCCGGGCATGGGGACACGGTGACACTGTCAGGCGTGGGAACACAGTGACACCCCCGGGTGTGGGGACACAGTGACACCGCTGGGTGTGGGGACACGGTGACACTGTCAGGCATGGGGACACGGTGACAGCCCTGGATGTGGGGACACAGTGACACCGCTGGGCATGGGGACACAGTGACACCGCTGGGTGTGGGGACACGGTGACACCCCTGGGCATGGGGACACGGTGACACTGTCAGGAGTGGGGAAACGGTGACACTGTCAGGCGTGGGGACACAGTGACACCCCCGGGTGTGGGGACACTGTGACACCATTGGGTGTGGGGACACGGTGACACCCCCGGGTGTGGGGACACGGTGACACCCCTGGGTGTGGGGACACAGTGACACTGTCAGGCGTGGGGACACGGTGACACCGCCAGGTGTGGGGACACGGTGACACCGCCGGGCATGGGGACACGGTGACACCGCCAGGTGTGGGGACACGGTGACACTGTCAGACACGGTGACAGCCCCGTCAGGCGCCCCCGCTGCCTGGGGGGGGGGGTTGGGCAGCCATTGTTGTCACCATGGCAACGGCGCCGCTGCCCCTCCCCCACCCGCTCCGTGGGGGGCCTGGGGGGGGGGGAGGGGACACAGCAGGGGGGACCCGGGGCCGGGGGCACCCGAGGGGGGCCGGGGGGGGGGGGGGATGGGGCTGTCACCGTGCGGCTGTCACCGTGTCACACACAGCGAGTGGCACCCGCAGTGTCACCTCTCTGTGACTGTGTCACCTGTGACTGTGTCACCCCCTGTGACGGTGTCACCTCCCTGTGACAGTGTCACCTCTCTGTGATGGTGTCACCCACACCAGTGTCACCTCTCTGTGACTGTGTCACCACCTCTGTTGGTGTCACCTCCCTGTGCTGGTGTCACCCCCTTGTGACAGTGTCAACCCCTGTGACTGTGTCACCCCCTGTGTCGGTGTCACCTCTCTGTGTCGGTGTCACCTCCCTGTGTCGGTGTCACCTCTCTGTGATGGTGTCACCCCCCCCCGGGTGTGTCACACCTGCTCAGTGTGACAGGTGTGGTGACACCAGTGCCGGCACGCAGTGTCCTCGTCACGTTGTGTCACGCGATGTCACACGCGTGGTCACGGTGACAGCCACAGCGTCACAAAGCGTCACACACACCGTGACTGTCACTCACATTGCCACACTCGGGGTGTCACACAGTCACAGTGTCACACTCACGGTGTCACACACAGTCACAGTGTCACACTCAGGGTGTCACACACAGTCACAGCGTCAGGTGTCACTCAGGGTGTCACACGGTGTCACACGGTCACAGTGTCACAATCACAGTGTCACACAATCACAGTGTCACACACAGTCACAGCGTCAGGTGTCACTCAGAGTGTCACAGTCACAGTGTCACACACAGTCACAGCGTCACACGGTGTCACAGTCACAATCACCGTGTCACACTCACGGTGTCACACACAATCACAGTGTCACGCTCAGGGTGTCACACACAATCACAGTGTCACAGTCACAATCACAGTGTCACACGGTGTCACACACAATCACAGTGTTACACTCAGGGTGTCACACACAGTCACACTGTCAGGTGTCACACAGTGTCACACACGGTCACAGTGTCACACAGTCACACTCACAGTGTCACTCACGGTGTCACACACAATCACAGTGTCACACGGTGTCACACACAATCACAGTGTCACACTCACGGTGTCACTCATGGTGTCACACGGATGATGTCACCCACAGCCTGTTGCGTCCCCCTCGGTGTCACCCACACAGCGTCACCCCCCCATGTCCCCATCCCCATCTCTGGGGGTCACTCGGAAGGGGTGACAAGACCCCCAACGCCCCCCCCCCCCAATGCCTCAGACCCCTCTGAGCCCCCCCCCAAACCCCCCCGGGACCCCCCCCCTCACCCTTCCCCTCCTTTCTCAGCTCCCCAAGACCCCTCAGGACCCCCCAAATCCTCTCAAGACCCCCCCGCTCCACCAACACCCCCCGACCTCCCCTGATCCCCTCCCGACCCCCCCAAAACCCCAAATCCCCTCAGAGCCCCCCAATATCCCAAAGACCCCCAATCCCCTCAGAGCCCCGCTACCCCAAGACCCCCCCCCCGCTGACCCCCAACTCCTCGGGGACCCCCAAATCCCCTCAGAGCCCCCCAATATCCCCCAAGACCTCAATCCCCCCCAACCCCTCAGACCCCCAAATCCCCCAATTCCCTCCCGATATCCTAAAGACCCCCCAATTCCCTCAATCCCCCCGGTGCCCCCCCAAACCCCTCAATCCCCCCTCAGACCCCTCAATTCCCCCCAAACCCCCCAGTTCCCCCCTCTGCCCCTCAATCCCCCCGATGCCCCCAGTTCCCCCCGGTGCCCCCCAACCCCTCAATTCCCCCGCTGCCCCCCAACCCCTCAATCCCCCCCCAAACCTCTCAATTCCCCCCAAACCCCCCAGTTCCCCCCGGTGCCCCCCAACCCCTCAATCCCCCCGGTGCCCCCCAAACCCCTCAATCCCCCCGCTGCCCCCAAACCCCTCAATCCCGCCGGTGCCCCCCAAACCCCTCAATCCCCCCTCAGACCTCTCAATTCCCCCCAAACCCCTCAATCCCCCCGGTGCCCCCAATTCCCTCAATCCCCCCGGTGTCCCCCAATTCCCCCCAAACCCCCCAGTTCCCCCCAACCCCTCAATCCCCCCGGTGTCCCCCAAACCCCTCAATCCAGCCCCAAACACCTCAATCCCCCCTCAGACCTCTCAATTCCCCCCAAACCCCCCAGTTCCACCCAACCCCTCAGTCCCCCCGGTGCCCCCAAACCCCTCAAACCTCTCAATTCCCCCCAAACCCCTCAATCCCCCCGGTGCCCCCCAAACCCCTCAATCCAGCCCCAAACCCCTCAATTCCCC
This sequence comes from Calcarius lapponicus, assembly GCA_039654755.1. Taxonomy (NCBI): domain Eukaryota; kingdom Metazoa; phylum Chordata; class Aves; order Passeriformes; family Fringillidae; genus Calcarius; species Calcarius lapponicus. Next base: position 17,722 of record JBBFKN010000187.1, read on the forward strand.
CCAAACCCCCCAGTTCCCCCCAACCCCTCAATCCCCCCGGTGTCCCCAAACCCCCTCAATCCCCCCGGTGCCCCCCAATTCCCTCAATCCCCCCGAGTACCCCCAAAGCCCCTCAGTCCCTCCCGGTGCCCCCAAAGCCCCTCAGTCCCTCCCGGTACCCCCGAACCCCCCGGCCCCCCCCGTCGCCCCCCGCCCCGCGGCGCCGCCGCTCTCACCGCCGGTTCCCGGTGTGCCAGACCACCGGCTCCAGGCTCAGCCCCGCGGCCCCCGCGCCCAGCACGGCCACGAGCAGCGCCGCCGCCCGCCCCGCCATCGCCCCCCCGCCCCCGCGGGGCCCGCGACCCCCCGCCGGGACCCCCCCGAGCCGCCCCCGGACTCGAACCCGGGTCCCCGCGGGGCCGCCCCGGCTGCGACCGCGCCGGCCGAGGGGCGGGGCCGAAACGGGGCGTGGCTTGGGGCAGGGGAGGGGCCTCGGGGGTGGGCGTGGCTGCGGAGGGAAGGGGTGTGGATGGGTGGGGTTGGTAAAGGGGCGTGGTCACGGATGGGTGTGGTCGTTGTTGGTGAAGCACGGGGCGGGGCCTGGAAAGGTGGGCGTGGTTTGAATATTTAAAAGGGGTTGCTTTGGGGATGGGGTGTGGGTTTGGGGGCGTGGCTTAGCACAATTAACATGCTCAGGCACTTAAATGGGGCGTGGTCTATTGGAAGGGGCGTGGCCAAAGTTGATGTGGCCACACCCACAGATCTGAGCATGGTGTGGGTGTGGCCACGTGGGTGGGCGTGGCCTCTGGACGGGGGCGTGACCAGCAGCGCCACACGGATTTCCATGGCGACATCACAACCCCACCGTTGCCATGGTGACGGTGAAGCTCCTTAGGAACAGGCCCCGCCCCTTTACGGGGGGGGGGGTCTCTTAAAGGGGCAACGCCGGAATGGGAGGGTGGGGACCACCGAGGGGGTGGGGGAGATTTTGGGACACCTGGGGGGGTTTGGGGGGCGGGGCAGGTCTGGCCACGCCCCCACCCGTGACAGGGGTGACAGAGGGTGACAGTGACAACGCCTTTAGTACAGCCGAGGCCTGGGGGGGACACCCGGGGTCCCCAGGGCGGCTGTGACCCTCCAGGGGTCCCCAAGGGTGACAGTCGCTGTCCCTGGGGTGGGTGACAATCAGCATCCTTGGGGAGGTGACAACCTTCAGTCCCAGTGTCCCCAGGGAGGTGACAATGGCTGCTCCCCGTGTTCCTGGAGAGGTGACAAGTGCCAGTCCCGGTGTCCCCCATGGAGGTGACAGTCAGTGGTCACAGTGTCCAGGGGAGGTGACAATCGGTGTCTCCAGGGAGGTGACACGCAGTGTCCCCTGGAGAGGTGACAATCTCCGGTCCCAGTGTCCCCAGAGAGGTGACAATCGGTGTCTCCAGGGAGGTGACACTCAGCGTCCCCTGAGGACGTGACAATCTCCAGTCCCAGTGGGAAGGTGACAATTCCCAGTCCCAATGTCCCCAGGGGTGTGACACTCAGTGTCCCCCGAGGATGTGACGATCGGTGTCCCCAGAGAGGTGACAATTGGGGTCCCTGGGGAGGTGACAACCGCCAGTCCCAATGTCCCCAGAGATGCGACACTCGGTGTCCCCAGGGAGGTGACAATCTCCAATCCTGGTGTTCCCCAGAGAGGTGACAACTGGGGTCCCTGGGGAGGTGACAACCGCCAGTCCCAGTGTCCCCAGAGATGTGACACTCGGTGTCCCCGGGGAGGGGGAGGTGACCATCTCCAATCCCGGTGTCCCCGGTAGGTGACACTCAGTGTCCCCCGGGGAGGTGACCATCTCCAGTCCCAGCGCCTCCAGAGAGGTGACAATGGCTGGTCCAGGTGTCCCCAGCGAGGTGACACTCGGTGTCCCCCGGGGAGGTGACCATCTCCAGTCCCAGTGTCTCCAGGGAGGTGACAACGGCTGGTCCAGGTGTCCCCGGCAATGTGACAATTGGTGTCTCCTGGGATGTCACACTCAGTGTCCCCAGAGAGGTGACAATCGGTGTCCCCAGAGAGGTGACAATCGGTGTCTCCATGGAGGTGACACTCAGTGTCCCCTGAGGACGTGACAATCTCCAGTCCCAGTGGGAAGGTGACAATTCCCAGTCCCAATGTCCCCAGGGATGTGACACTCAGTGTCCCCCGCGGATGTGACGATCAGTGTCCCCAGAGAGGTGACAATTGGGGTCCCTGGGGCAGTGACAACCGCCAGTCCCAGTGTCCTCAGAGATGTGACAATCGGTGTCCCCGGTGAGGTGACACTCAGTGTCCCCCGGGGAGGTGACCATCTCCAGTCCCAGTGTCTCCAGAGAGGTGACAACGGCTGGTCCAGGTGTCCCCAGCGAGGTGACAATCGGTGTCTCCTGGGATGTCACACTCGGTGTCCCCAGAGAGGTGACAATTGGTGTCCCCAGGGATGTGACAATCGGTGTCCCCAGGGAGGGGGAGGTGACCATCTCCAATCCCGGTGTCCCCGCTGAGGTGACAATTGGTGTCCCCAGGGATGTGACACTTGGTGTCTCCTGGGATGTCACACTCAGTGTCCCCAGGGATGTGACACTCGGTGTCCCCAGAGAGGTGACAATTGGTGTCCCTGGGGAGGTGACAACCGCCAGTGTCCCCAGAGAGGTGACAATCGGTGTCCCCGGTAGGTGACACTCAGTGTCCCCCGGGGAGGTGACCATCTCCAGTCCCAGTGTCCCCAGGGAGGTGACAACGGCTGGTCCAGGTGTCCCCGGCAAGGTGACAATCGGTGTCTCCTGGGATGTCACACTCAGTGTCCCCAGAGAGGTGACAATCGGTGTCCCTGGGGAGGTGACAATTGGTGTCCCTGGGGAGGTGACAACCGCCAGTCCCAGCAGGGACGTGACAACCGCCAGTCCCAGTGTCCCCATGGAGGTGACAATCGGTGTCCCCGGGGAGGGGGAGGTGACAATCTCCAATCCTGGTGTCCCCGGTGAGGTGACACTCAGTGTCCCCCGGGGAGGTGACCATCTCCAGTCCCAGTGTCTCCAGAGAGGTGACAACGGCTGGTCCAGGTGTCCCCAGCGAGGTGACAATCGGTGTCTCCTGGGATGTCACACTCGGTGTCCCCAGAGAGGTGACAATCAGTGTCCTCAGAGAGGTGACACTCGGTGTCCCCAGGGATGTGACACTCGGTGTCCCCGCTGAGGTGACACTCGGTGTCCCCGGCCATGTCACACTCGGTGTCCCCAGAGAGGTGACAACTGGTGTCCCTGGGGAGGTGACAACCGCCAGTGTCCCCAGAGATGTGACAATCGGTGTCCTCAGAGAAGTGACACTCGGTGTCCCCAGGGATGTGACGCTCGGTGTCCCCGCTGAGGTGACAACGGCCGGTCCCGCTGTCCCCGGGGGTGTCCCCGGGGGTGTCCCCGGGGGTGTCCTCGTGTCCCCACCACCAGAGCTGCAGCCGGATGTCCCCTCCCGGCGCCGGCCCCTCCTCGGTCCCCTCGCTGTCACCGTCGCTGTCCCACGGCGCCGGGAACAGGCGCTGGCCCGAGGCAGTGGCCAGGAGCGGCAGCGCGGGGTGCAGGCTGGGAACGGGGATCTCAGTGAAATTTGGGGGAATTTGGGGAATTTGGATGAAAATTTTGGGGTTTGGGGTGGAAATTCGGGGAAATTTCGGTGAAATTTGGGGAATTTAGATGAAAATTTTGGGGTTTGGGGTGGAAATTCCAGGGAATTTGGGGAAATTTCAGTGAAATTTGGGGTGGAAATTTGGGGGAGTTTGGGGTGAAAATCTGGGGGATTTGGAGGAATTTGGGGAAAACTTGGGGAAATTTGGGGGTTTGGGGTGGAAATTTGGGGGTTTGGGGGAGTTTGAGGTGAAAACTGAGGGGATTTGGGGTGGAAATTTGGGGGGTTTGGGTGAAAATTCGGGGTTTGGAGTGGAAATTTGGGGGAGTTTGGGGGAAATTTGGGGAGTTTGAGGAGGAAATTTGGGGTGAAAATTTGGGGGCTTTGGGGTGGAAATTTGGGGGATTTGGGTGAAAATTGGGGGACTTGGGGTGGAAGTTTGAGGTAGGAATTGGGGGAGTTTGGAGCGGAAATTTGGGGCAGTTTGAGGAAGAAATTTGGGGAATTTGAGGTGAAAATTTGGGGGATTTGGGGTAGAAACTGGGGATATTTGGGGTGGAAATTTGGGGGTTTGGGGGCGATCCAAGGTATTTTTGGGGGGATCCCCAAATTTTATTTGGGGGGGAATCCCCAATTTTTTTTGGGGGGTTCCCAGTTTTTTTGAGTGGGATCCCCAATGCTTTTTTGGGGGAGATTTCCCAATGTTTTATGGAGGGATCTCCATATTTCTGGGGGGGTCCCCAATGCTTTCTGGGGGGATTTCCCAATGTTTTATGGGGAGGGGGGTCCCCGATGTTTTTTTGGGGAGGTCCCCAATTTTTTGGAGGGGTCCCCAATGGTTCCTAGGGTGGGAAACCCCAATTTTTTTTGGGAGGAATCCCCAATTTTTTGGGGGGAGTCCCCAAATTTTTTGGGGGGTGGGGGGACTCCCAATGTTTTTTTGGGTGGGAACCCCAATTTTTTGGGGGGGTCCCCAGTTTTTCTGGGTGGGATCCCCAATGCTTTTTGGGGGGGATTTCCCAATGTCTTTTGGAGGGGTCCCCCATGTTTTTTGGGGAGGGGGGTCTCCAATGTTTTTTTGGATGGCAATCCCCAATTTTTTGGGAGGAATCCCCAAATTTTTCGGGTGAGTCCCCCATTTTTTTGTAGGGGGGGACTCCCAATGTTTTTTTGGGGGGAACCCCAATTTTTTGGGGGGAATACCCAATTTTTTGAGGGAGGAGTCCCCATTTTTTTGGGGAGGAATCCCCAATTTTTTTGGGAGGAATCCCCAATTTTTTGGGAGGAATCCCCAGTTTTTTGGGGGAGGAGTCCCCAGGTTTTTTTGAGAGGAATCCCCAATTTTTTGAGAGGAATCCCCAATTTTTTGGGAGGAATCCCCAATTTTCTGGGGGAAATCCCCAATTTTTTGGGGTGAGTCCCCCATTTTTTTGTAGGGGGGAACACCCAATGTTTTTTTGGGTGGCAATCCCCAATTTTCTGGGGGAAATCCCCAAATTTTTCGGGTGAGTCCCCCATTTTTTTGTAGGGGGGGACTCTCAATGTTTTTTTGGGTGGGAACCCCAATTTTTTGGGGGGAACCCCGATTTTTTGGGGTTACCTGGCGCCGTTGACGCAGTCGCGGAGGGCGCGGAAGCGCAGCAGGGGGGGCAGCTCGGGGGGGTCCCCGGCCCCGGGGGGCGCCAGCGTGTCCCAGACGGTGACGAAGCCGTCGGTGTCGCCGCTGACCAGGAACCGCCCCGACCTGGGGGGCAACGAGGGACCCCCCCCTTAAAAACCCCGAAAATGGGGGGGGTCCAAAAATCCCCTCGGAGCCCCACCCGAAACCTGACCCAGGTGCCCAGGACACCCCAAAATCTGATCCAGGTGCCCAGGACACCCCAAAATCTGATTCAGGGGTTCTGGGCACCCCAAAATCTGATCCAGGTGTCCAGGACACCCCAAAATCCCCCCAAAATCTGATCCAGGGGGTCTGGACACCCCAAAATCCCCCCAAAATCTAATCCAGGGGTTCTGGGCACCCCAAAATCTGATCCAGGTGTCCAGGACACCCCAAGATCCTCCCAAAATCTGATCCAGGTGCCCAGGAGACCCCAAAATCCCCCCAAAATCTGATCCAGGGGTTCTGGGCACCCCAAAATCTGATCCAGGTGTCCAGGACACCCCAAAATCCTCCCAAAATCTGATCCAGGGGTTCTGGACACCCCAAAATCTGATCCAGGTGTCCAGGACACCCCAAAATCCTCCCAAAATCAGATCCAGGGATTTTGCAACCCCCAAAATCTGATCCAGGGGTTCTGGGCACTCAAAAATCTGATCCAGGTGTCCAGGACACCCCAAAATTTGATCCAGGGGTTCTGCGCCCCCTAAATTCCTGTCAAAGGTGACCCAGGTGTCCAAAATACCCCAAAATCTGATCCAGGTGTTCATGACCCTCCCAAAAATCCCCTTTAAAGGTGCCCCAGGTGTCCCCAAGGTCCCCAAAAGGTGCCCCAGGTGTCCCCAAAGGTGCCCCAGGTGTCCCCAAAGGTGCCCCAGATGCCCCCAAAAGGTTCCCCAGGTGTCCCCAAAGGTGCCCCAGGTGTCCCCAAAAGGTGCCCCAGGTGTCCCCAAAGGTGCCCCAGGTGCCCCCAGTGGTGCCCCAGGTGTCCCCAGGTGTCCCCAAAAGGTTCCCCAGGTGTCCCAAAAGGTTCCTCAGGTGTCCCAAAAGGTTCCTCAGGTGTCCCCAAAGGTGCCCCAGGTGTCCCCAGTGGTGCCCCAGGTGTCCCCAAAAGGTGCCCCAGGTGTCCCCAAAGGTTCCCCAGGTGCCCCTAATGGTGCCCAGGTGTCCCCAAAGGTGCCCCAGGTGTCCCCAAAGGTGCCCCAGGTGTCCCCAAAGGTGCCCCAGGTGTCCCCAAGGTCCCCAAAAGGTTCCCAAAGGTGCCCCAGGTGTCCCCAAAGGTGCCCCAGATGCCCCCAAAAGGTTCCCCAGGTGTCCCCAAAGGTGCCCCAGGTGCCCCCAAAGGTGCCCCAGGTGTCCCCAGTGGTGCCCCAGGTGTCCCCAGTGGTGCCCCAGGTGTCCCCAAGGTCCCCAAAGGTGCCCCAGGTGTCCCCAAAGGTGCCCCAGGTGCCCCCAAAGGTGCCCCAGGTGTCCCCAGTGGTGCCCCAGGTGTCCCCAGTGGTGCCCCAGGTGTCCCCAAGGTCCCCAAAGGTGCCCCAGGTGTCCCCAGAGGTGTCCCAGGTGTCCCCAAAGGTGCCCCAGGTGTCCCCAGAGGTGCCCCAGGTGTCCCCAAAGGTGCCCCATTTTTGGGGGGGTCACTCACGGGTCGAGGTCAAAGGTCACGCGCTGGTTGGTGGCCACGCGCCGCGGCAGCGCCAGGAGGGGGCGCTCGGGGACACGAAGGTCCCAGCAGAGGATGTGGCGGTCCTGGGGGCGGGGCCAGGCCGGGACACGCCCATCAGGCCTGGAGCCACGCCCCCTTAATGCTCAAACCACCTCCCAGCCCGTAAGCCCCGCCCACAAAGCCCAACCCACCACACTGGGAGATGTCAATCAGAGCCTAAACCACGCCCACAAAGCCACGCCCCCAGCAATAAGGCCACGCCCACATTCACAAAGCCCTGCCCACCATGAGGCCACGCCCTCAGCAATAACCTACAGGCCCCACCCACCCCAAATCCACACCCACACTTGGCCACGCCCACGCCTGGCCACGCCCACACCAGGCCACGCCCACATTAGGCCACGCCCACCTTCCTCCCGCCGGCGTACAGGTGAGTCCCGCAGGGGCTGAAGCGCAGGTGAGTGGGCGCGGCCGGGAGGCGGGGCCAGAGCGCCACGGCCCCGCCCCCTTCCAGCGGGTACAGCCCCAGGCTCCGCCCATAGGAGCCGCAGGCGAACAGCGATTGGCTGGGGCTGAAGGCCAGGCAGCCAATCAGGCCTCGCTGGCCATGGCCGCCCTCTGAGGGGGTGGAGATAAAGGTTAGGCCACGCCCCTTCCGTGAGGCCACGCCCCTTCAGTGAGGCCACGCCCATTGGTCTCCACCCACCCAAGCCCCGCCTTTCTTACACCACGCCCATCACAGCCACACCCTCTTATGCTCCACCCATTTTGCTACTCCCCTTTAAGCCCCGCCCCTTTACACCACTTAGGCCCTGCCCCCAGGGCCACACCCACTCCCAGACCCCACCCATTTAGGCCACGCCCCCTTTTATTTAAGCCACACCCCTTTCAGCCCCACCCTGCCTCTCTTAACCCCCAAACCCCAAATAAAGGGTGGGAACCGCCCCTGCCCCACCCACTGACCCCACCCCGTTAGGCCACGCCTCTTTTCTTTAGACCACACCCCTTTTAACCCCGACTTTCCCCCCCAAGCCCCATTTTAACCCCAAAGGAAGGAGGGGAACCGCCCCTGCCCCACCCCAGCCCCTCCCACGGACCCCGCCCTGTTATGCTCCGCCCCCAGACCACGCCCCCGGCCCCGCCCCCAGGCCCCGCCCCCGGCCCCGCCCCTCACGGTGCAGGCTCCTCTGGAGGCCGCCCCGGCCCGGCCGCTCGGTCGGGAACTCGCGCACGGCGCCGTCGAAGCCGCCCAGGAGCCGGGAGCCGTCGGGGGAGAAGGCCAAGGAGTGGGGGGCGACGGGCTCGTCCTGGGGACACCCCCGGGTCACCCCAAAATCACACGGGACACCCCCGGGTCACCCCAAAACCCACACGGGACAGGTGAGGGGTCACCCCAAAACCCACACGAGACATCCCAGGGGCGACGGGCTCGTCCTGGGGACACCCCGGGGTCACTCCAAAAACTGCCCGGGACACCCCCGGGTCACCCAAAAACCCACACGGGACATCCCAGGGGTCACCAAGGGACACCCCAAAAACCCACCCGGGACATCTCAGGGGCGACGGGCTCGTCCTGGGGACACCCCCGGGTCACCGAGGGACACCCCAAAACCCACACGGGACATCCCAGGGGGCCCAAAAACCCCACCGGTACCAGGGACATCCCAGGGGTCACCGAGGGACACCCCAAAAACGCCCGGGACATCCCAGGGGCGACGGGCTCGTCCTGGGGACACCCCCGGGTCACCCCAAAATCACATGGGACACCCCAGGGGTCACCGAGGGGCACCCCAAAAACTGCCCGGGTCACCGAGGGGCACCCCAAAAACCCACACGGGACAGGTGAGGGGGCCCAAAAACCCCACAGGTACCAGGGACATGCCAGGGGCGACGGGCTCGTCCTGGGGACACCCCCGGGTCACCAAGGGGCACCCCAAAAACTGCCCGGGACAGGTGAGGGGGCCCAAACTCCACCCAGGTACCAGGGACACCCCCGGGACACCGAGGGACACCCCAAAAACCACACGGGACACCCCCGGGACACCGAGGGACACCCCAAAAACCACCCAGCACAGGTGAGGGGGCCCAAAAACCCTACAGGTACCAGGGACACCCCAGGGGCGATGGGCTCGTCCTGGGGACACCCCCGGGTCACCCCCAAACCCACATGGGACATCCCAGGGGTCACCAAGGGGCACCCCAAAAACTGCCCGGGACACCCCCGGGTCACCCCAAAACCCACACGGGACATCCCAGGGGGGCCAAAAACCCTACAGGGAATGGGGACACCCCAGGGGCGACGGGCTCATCCTGGGGACAGCCCCGGGTCACCCCAAAACCCACACGGGACATCCCAGGGGTCACCGAGGGACACCCCAAAAACTGCCCGGGACATCCCCAGGTCACCCCAAAAACCCACCCGGGACATCCCAGGGGCTACGGGCTCGTCCTGGGGACACCCCCGGGTCACCCCAAAACCCACACGGGACATCCCAGGGGGGCCAAAAACCCACACGGGACAGGTGAGGGGGCCCAAAAAACCACACGGGACATCCCAGGGGGCCCAAAAACCCTACAGGGAATGGGGACACCCCAGGGGCGACGGGCTCGTCCTGGGGACACCCCCGGGTCACCCCAAAACCCACACGGGACATCCCAGGGGGGCCAAAAACCCACACGGGACAGGTGAGGGGGCCCAAAAAACCACACGGGACATCCCAGGGGGCCCAAAAACCCTACAGGGAATGGGGACACCCCAGGGGCGACGGGCTCGTCCTGGGGACACCCCCGGATCACCCCAAAACCCACCCGGGACATCCCAGGGGGCCCAAAAACCCTACAGGGAATGGGGACACCCCAGGGGCAACGGGCTCGTCCTGGGGACACCCCCGGGTCACTCATGGGCACCCCAAAACCACACGGGACAGGTGAGGGGGCCCAAAAACCCCAAAACCTCTCCCATTAAAGGGGTTCTGGGCACCCCAAAAACTGCCCAGGACAGGTGAGGGGGCTCAAAAACCATCTGGGGAATGGGGAGACCCCAAAAAACTGCCTGGGGCAGATGGGGGGGCCCAAACTCCACCCAGGTACCAGGGACAACCCCAGGTCACCAAGGGACACCCCAAAAACTGCCCGGGTCACCGAGGGGCACCCCAAAAACCACCCGGGACATCCCAGGGGGCCCAAAAACCCCACAGGTACCAGGGACATCCCAGGGGCGACGGGCTCGTCCTGGGGACACCCCCGGGTCACCAAGGGACACCCCAAAAACTGCCTGGGACATCCCAGGGGGCACCCCAAAAACACACATGGGACACCCCGGTGGTCACCGAGGGACACCCCAAAAACTGCCCAGAATAGGTGAGGGGGCCCAAAAACCCCAAAACTCCTCCCATTAAAGGGGTTCTGGGCACCCCAAAAACTGCCTGGGTCACCGAGGGACACCCCAAAAACACACACGGGACACCCCCGGGTCACCCCAAAAACCCACACGGGACACCCCAGGGGGCCCAAAAACCCCACAGGTACCAGGGACATCCCAGGGGCGACGGGCTCGTCCTGGGGACACCCCCGGGTCACCGAGGGGCACCCCAAAACCCACACGGGACACCCCAGGGGTCACCCCAAAACCCACACGGGATGTCCCAGGGGTCACCGAGGGTCACCCCAAAAACCACCTGGGACATCCCAGGGGGGCCCAAAAACCCCACAGGGAATGGGGACATCCCAGGGGTCACCGAGGGACACCCCAAAAACGCCCAGGACATCCCAGGGGCGACGGGCTCGTCCTGGGGACACCCCCGGGTCACCGAGGGGCACCCCAAAAACCCACACGGGACATCCCAGGGGTCACTCATGGGCACCCCAAAAACTGCCCGGGACAGGTGAGGGGGCCCAAAAACCCCCAAACTCCTCCCATTAAAGGGGTTCTGGGCACCCCAAAAACTGCCCAGGGCAGATGGGGGGGCCCAAACTCCACCCAGGTACCAGGGACACCCCTGGGTCACCGAGGGACACCCCAAAACCCACACGGGACATCCCAGGGGGCACCCCAAAAATACACATGGGACACCCCGGGGTCACCCCAAAACCCACACGGGACATCCCAGGAGTCACCGAGGGGCACCCCAAAAACCCACATGGGAATGGGGACACCCCAAAAACCCACACGGGAATGGGGACACCCCAAAACCCACACGGGAATGGGGACACCCCAAAAACCCACATGGGAATGGGGACACCCCAAAAACCCACATGGGAATGGGGACACCCCAAAAACCCACCCGGGACAGGTGAGGGGGCTCAAAAACTGTCTGGGGAATGGGGAGACCCCAAAACCCACCTGGTACAGATGGGGGGGGTCCCCAAACCCTGAAGGTACCAGAGAGACCCCAAAACCCACCCGGGGACATCCCAGGGGTCCCAAAATTCAGTTTCCCCTCCCAGTTCCCTCCCAGTTTTCCCCAGTCCCTCCCAGCGCTCCCAGTCCCCTCCCAGTCTTTCCCAGTTCATCCCAGTTTCCCCCAATCCCTTCCCAGTACTCCCAGTTCCCCCCAGTCCCCTCCCAGAATTCCCAATCCCCTCCCAGTCCCCCCCAGTCTTTCCCAGTCCCTCCCAGTGCTCCCAGTTCTCCCCCAGTCCCTCCCAGTCCCCTCCCAGTTCATCCCAGTTCCCCCCAGTCCCCTCTCAGTGCCTCCCAGTGCTCCCAGTCCATCCCAGTCCCCTCCCAGTCCCTCCCAGTGCTCCCAGTACCCACCAGTCCCCCCCAGTCCCTCCCAGTCCCTCCCAGTTCCCCCCCAGTCCCTCCCAGTCCCCTCCCAGTCCCTCCCAGTCCCTCCCAGTTCCCCCCAGTCTATCCCAGTCCCTCCCAGTGCTCCCAGTTCCCCCCCAGTCTTTCCCAGTTCCCCCCAGTCTTTCCCAGTCCCTCCCAGTCCCCCCCAGTCCCTCCCAGTTCCCCCCAGTCCCTCCCAGTGCTCCCAGTTCCCCTCCCAGTCCCTCCCAGTCCCTCCCAGTGCTCCCAGTGCTCCCAGTACCCACCAGGTGGTTGTGGGCTCGGAACGACCCCCTCAGGCTCCCATCGAAGGCGTCCCAGAGGTGCACGGGGCTGTCCCGGCTGCTGGCGGCCACCCTGCCCAGTACGGACCAGTATAAACCAGTATGGACCAGTATGGACCGGTATGGACTGGTATAAACCAGTATAAACCAGTACGGACCGGTATGGACTGGTATAAACCAGTATAAACCAGTACGGACCGGTATGGACTGGTATAAACCAGTATAAACCAGTATGGACCGGTATGGACTGGTGTGAACCAGTACAGACCAGCATGCACCAGTATAAACCAGTATAGACCAGTATAGACCAGTATAGACTGGTATAGACTGGTATAAACCAGTAGAGACCAGTGTGGACCAGTATAAACCAGTATAGGCCAGTACAGACCAGTATGGACTGGTATAAACCAGTGCAGACCAGTATAAACCAGTATAGACCAGTATGGACTGGTATAAACCAGTGCAGACCAGTATAAACCAGTATAAACCAGTACAGACTGGTATAAACCAGTATAAACCAGTATGGACGGTATGGACTGGTATGGACTGGTACAGACCAGTATAAACCAGTATAGAACAGTATGGACTGGTATAAACCAGTACAGACCAGTGCGGACCAGTATAAACCAGTATAGAACAGTATGGACTGGTATGGACCAGTATAAACCAGTACGGACCAGTACGGACTGGTATAAACCAGTATAAACCAGTATGGACCGGTATGGACTGGCATGGACCGTCACAGACCAGTATAAACCAGTATAGAACAGTATGGACTGGTATAAACCAGTACAGACCAGTGTGGACCAGTATAAACCAGTATAGAACAGTATGGACTGGTATGGACTGGTAGGGACCAGTATGGACCAGTACAGACCAGTAAGGACTGACAAGGAGCAGTACGGACCAGTGTGGACCAGTACGGAGCGGTACGGACCAGTATAAACAGTACAGACCAGTACAGACCAGTATAAACCAGTACAGACCACTACAGACCAGTACAGACCAGTATAATCCAGTACAGACCAGTATGGACCACTACAGACCAGTACAGACCAGTATAAACCAGTATGGACCAGTAACGACCTCCCAGAAACCGCCCCTGCTCCCAGTACACCCCCACCCAGTTCATCCCAGTGACAACCAGCGCCATCCCAGTCCCCTCCCAGTTCGCTCCCAGTCCCTCCCAGTGCCTCCCAGTCCATCCCAGTCCCCCCCAGTCCATTCCCAGTCCCCCCCAGTCCATTCCCAGTCCCTCCCCAGTCCATTCCCAGTATATGCCAGTCCCTCCCAGTCCCCCCCAGTCCATTCCCAGTATATCCCAGCCCCTCCCAGTCCCCCACAGTCCATTCCCAGTCCCTCCCAGTCCCTCCCAGTCCATTCCCAGTCCATCCCAGTCCATTCCAGTCCATTCCCAGTATATCCCAGTGCTCCCCAGTCCATTCCCAGTATATCCCAGTCCATCCCAGTCCCTCCCAGTCCATCCCAGTCCATCCCAGTCCCCCCCAGTCCCTCCCCAGTCCCCCCCAGTCCATTCCCAGTATATCCCAGTGCTCCCCAGTCCATTCCCAGTATATCCCAGTCCATTCCCAGTTCATCCCAGTCCCCCCCAGTCCATTCCCAGTATATCCCAGTCCCCCCCAGTCCATTCCCAGTCCCCCCCAGTATATCCCAGTATATCCCAGTCCATTCCCAGTATATCGCAATCCATCCCAGTCCATTCCAGTCCATCCCAGTCCCCCCCAGTCCATTCCCAGTATATCCCAGTCCCTCCCAGTCCCTCCCAGTCCCTCCCCAGTCCATCCCAGTGCCCCCCAGTCCATCCCAGTCCCCCCCAGTCCATTCCCAGTCCCCCCCAGTCCATCCCAGTGCTCCCAGTGCTCACAGGCAGCTGGGGGGGTCACTGGAGTCCATCAGGGGGTACCAGGTGAAGTCGTAGACGGTGTCGCCCTCGGCCACCTGCACGGCCGGGAGCTGCCAGGGGAGACCACGGACCCCTGAGACCCCTGAGACCCCTGAGACCCCTGAGACCCCCAGAGGGACCCCAGAGGGACCCCCAGAGTGACCCCAGAGGGACCCCTGAGACCCCCGGGACCCCCAGAGTGACCCCTGAGACCCCCAGGGACCCCTGAGACCCCTGAGACCCCTGAGACCCCCACAGAGACCCCCGGGACCCCCAGAGTGACCCCAGGGACCCCTGAGACCCCCAGGGACCCCCACAGAGACCCCCACAGAGACCCCCGGGACCCCTGAGACCCCCGGGACCCCCAGAGTGACCCCAGGGACCCCCACAGAGACCCCCACAGAGACCCCTGAGACCCCTGAGACCCCCAGAGTGACCCCTGAGACCCCCACAGAGACCCCTGAGACCCCCAGAGTGACCCCAGAGTGACCCCTGAGACCCCCAGAGTGACCCCAGAGTGACCCCTGAGACCCCCAGAGTGACCCCTGAGACCCCCAGAGTGACCAAATCCCCCCCGGGCCCCTCAGTTGACCCCAAACCCCCCCCCAGTGACCCCAGACCCCCCCAAATCCCCTCCAGGACCCCCCAAAGTGACCCCAAACCCCCCCAGAGTGACCAAATCCCCCCCAGATCCCCCCCCCAGACCCCCCAGTGACCCCAGACCCCCCAAATCCCCTCCAGGACCCCCCACAAGTGACCCCAAAGCCTCCCAACCCCCCCAAAATGACCCCAACCCCCCCCAGAGTGACCCCAAACCCCCCCCAGTGACCCCAGACCCCCCAAATCCCCTCCAGGACCTCCCCAAATGACCCCAAACCCCCCCAGAATGACCCCAACCCCCCCCCAGAGTGACCAAATCCCCCCCAGATCCCCCCCCAGGCCCTCCAGGTGACCCCAAACTGCCCCCAGTGACCCCAGACCCACAAATCCCCTCCAGGATCCCCAAAGTGACCCAAACCCCCCCAAAATGACCCCAGACCCCCCCAAAATGACCCCAAACCCCCCCAGATCCCCCTGAGGACCCCCCAAATGACCCCCAGGTGACCCCAAAATGACCCAAACCCCCCCAAAGTGACCCCAAACCCCCCCAAATCCCTTCCAAGACCCCCCAAGTGACTCCAAACTCCCCCTAGTGACCCCCGGCCCCAAAAAATCCCCTCCAGGACCCCCCCAGAATTACCCCAAACCCCCCCAGAGCAACCAAATCCCACCCAGATCCCCCCCCGGACCCCCCAGTGACCCCAAACCCCCCCAAATCCCCTCCAGGACCCCCCCAAAGTGACCCCAAATCCCCCCCAGTGACCCCAAACCCCCCCAAATCCCCTCCAGGACCCCCCACAAGTGACCCAAACCCCCCCAAAATGACCCCAGACCCCCCCAAAATTACTCCAAACCCCCCCCAGAGTGACCCCAGACCCCCCAAATCCCCTCCAGGACCCCCCAAAGTGACCGAAACCCCCCCAAAAATGACCCCAAACCCTCCCAAAATTACCCCAAATCCCCTCCAGGATGCCCCAAAGTGACCGAACCCCCCCCAAATGACCCTGAACCCCCCAAAATGACCCCGACCCCCCAAATCCCCTCCAGGACCCCCCAAAGTGACTGAACCCCCCCCCAAAATGACCCCAAACCCCCCCAGAGTGACCCCAGACCCCCCCAAAATGACCCAAACCCCCCCAAAATGACCCCAAACCCCCCCAAAAAGACCCCAAATCCCCTCCAGGATGCCCCAATGTGACCCGACCCCCACCCAAATGACCCAAACCCCCCCAAAATGACCCAAAACCCCCCCCAAAATGACCCCAAACGCCCCCCAGGTGACCCAAACCCCCCCCAAAATGACTCCAAAATGACCCCCCGAAACCCCCCCAAAATGACCCCAAATCCCCTCCAGGATGCCCCAAAGTGACCGAACCCCCCCCCCCAAAATGACCCCACCCCCCCCCCAAATGACCCCACCCCCCCCCCCCACCCACCATCTGGGGGAGGGGCAGCCCCGGGGGGGGCCCCGGGGGCAGGGGGAGGTCGAAGATCCTCAGGGCGTTGTCGTTGCTGCAGGTGAGGACGCAGGAGCCGTCGGGGGCCCTGCGGGACCCCAAAATGTCACCCCAGGGGTGGGGAACCCCCAAATGTCACCCCAAAAATGTCACCCCAGGGGTGAGGACCCCAAAATGTCACCCCCAAAATGTCACCCCAGGGGTGGGGAACCCCCAAATGTCACCCCAGGGGTGGGGAACCCCAAATGTCACCCCAAAATAACCCCAGGGGTTGGGGACCCCCCCATTGTCACCCCAGGGGTTGGGGACCCCCCCAAATTAACCCCACGGTTGGGACCCCCCCCATTGTCACCCCAAAATGACACCGGGTGTGGGGGACCCCCAAATGTCACCCAAAATAACCCTGACTGTGGGGACCCCCCCATTGTCACCCCAGATTTTCGGGGGGTTTTGTGGTGATTTTTGGGGGGGGTTGGGGTGATTTAGGGAGGTTTTTGGGGTTACTTTTTGGGGGTTTTGCGGTGATTTTTAGGGGGATTTTTTGGGGTGATTTAGGGAGGTTTTTGGGGCTTTTGGGGTGACTTTGAGGGGGGATTTTTGGGGCGATTTTCGGGTAATTTTTGGGGTGATTTAGGGAGGTTTTTGGGGGGCTTTGGGTGATTTTTGGCGGGGGGGTTTGGGTTGATTTTTGGGGGTTTTGGGGTGATTTTTGGGGGATTTTTGTGGTGATTTAGGGAGGTTTTGGGGGGGTTTGTGGTGATTTTTGGGGTGACTTTTTGGGGGGTTTTGTGGTGATTTTTGGGGGGCGGTTGGGGTGATTTAGGGAGGTTTTTGGGGAGTTTTGGGTTGATTTTTGGGGGTTTCGCGGTGATTTTCAGGGGGTTTTTGGGTGATGTAGGGAGGGCTTTAAGGGGATTTTTTGGGGTGATTTAGGGAGGTTTTTGGGGGGTTTTGGGAACACTTTTTGGGGGGTTTTGCGGTGATTTTTAGGGGGATTTTTTGGGGTGATTTAGGGAGGTTTTTGGGGAGTTTTGGGGTGACTTTTTTGGGGGTTTCGCGGTGATTTTCAGGGGGTTTTAGGGTGATGTAGGGAGGGCTTTAGGGGGATTTTTTGGGGTGATTTTGGGACGTTTTTGGGGCGTTTCGGGGTCTCTCACCATTTGCAGCCTCGCAGGTAATTCTCGGGGCGCTTCGCGAATTCCTCCCGCGCCCCCCACACCGGCCGGGGGGGGCGGCCCAGTTCGTACTGGGGGAAACTGGAGGGGGGGGGGGGGTCAGGGGGGTCAGAGACCTCCAAAACCCCAAAAAATCCCCCCAAAACCCCAAAAATCCCCCCAAAACTCACTCGAGCGGCTCCTCCTCCTCGGGCTCCGCCGGGGCCGCGTCCTGAGGGGTCCCGGGGGGCTCGGGGATCCCCTGAGGGGCTGCGGGGGGAGGGGAGAGGTCAGAGCCACGCCCCTGACCCCAAAAAAAACCAAAATCCCCCCAAAAAAACCCCAAAAAAAACCCAAAAATCCCCAAAAAAACCCAAAAATCCCCAAATCCTCCCGCTCCCCTCACGCACCGTCCACCATGGGCGCCGCCATGACAGCGAGAGGCCACGCCCCCATCTGGCCACGCCCCTTCGCAGTCACGCGCATGCGTGGCCACGCCTCCATCTCCATATATGGAACGAGGCGCGGTTTGGATTGGCTCCTCCCCCTGTGGGCGGGGTTTCGGCTTTTCCCGCCAAAAAGGGGCGCCCGCGGTTTGGGGAGCCCGAAATGCGACCCCAAAATGGCACCCGAGGGTTTGGGACACCCCAAAATGGCACCCGAGGGTTTGGGACACCCCAAAATGGCACCCGAGGGTTTGGGAAACCCCAAAACGGCACCCGAGGGTTTGGGGGACCCCAAAATGGCACCCGAGCGTTTGGGACACCCCAAAATGGCACCCGAGGGTTTGGGAAACCCCAAAATGGCACCGGAGGGTTTGGGACACCCCAAAATGGCACCCGAGGGTTTGGGGGACCCCAAAATGGCGCCCGAGGGTTTGGGAAACCCCAAAATGGCACCCGAGGGTTTGGGGGACCCCAAAATGGCACCCGAGGGTTTGGGGGGACCCCAAAATGGCACCCGAGGGTTTGGGACACCCCCAAAATGGCACCCGAGGGTTTGGGGGACCCCAAAATGGCGCCCGAGGGTTTGGGAAACCCCAAAATGGCACCCGAGGGTTTGGGGGACCCCAAAATGGCACCCGAGGGTTTGGGGCACCCCAAAATGGCGCCCGAGGGTTTGGGGGACCCCAAGATGGCGCCCGAGGGTTTGGGGGACCCCAAAATGCGACCCAGGGGGTTCAGAGTGACACAGGGCACCCCAAAATGGCACCCGAGGGTTTGGGGGACCCCAAAATGGCACCCGAGGGTTTGGGAAACCCCAAAATGGCACCCGAGGGTTTGGGGCACCCCAAAATAGCACTGGAGGGTTTGGGACACCCCAAAATGGCACCCGAGGGTTTGGGACACCCCAAAATGGCACCCGAGGGTTTGGGGGGACCCCAAAATGGCACCAGAGGGTTTGGGAAACCCCAAAATGGCACCGGAGGGTTTGGGACACCCCAAAATGGCGCCCGAGGGTTTGGGGGACCCCAAAATGGCGCCCGAGGGTTTGGGGGACCCCAAAATGGCACCCGAGGGTTTGGGGGACCCCAAAATGCGACCCAGGGGGATCAGAGTGATACAGGGCACCCCAAAATGGCACCCACGGGTTTGGGAAACCCCAAAATGGCACCGGAGGGTTTGGGGGACCCTAAAATGGCGCCCGAGGGTTTGGGACACCCCAAAATGGCACCCGAGTGTTTGGAGGACCCCAAAATGGCACCCGAGGGTTTGGGGGACCCCAAAATTGCACGTGGGGGTTCAGAGTGACACAGGGCACCCCAAAATGGCACCCGAGTGTTTGGAGGACCCCAAAATGGCACCCGAGGGTTTGGGGGACCCCAAAATGGCACTGGAGGGAGCTGGGACACCCCAAAATGGCACCGGAGGGTTTGGGACACCCCAAAATGGCACCCGAGGGTTTGGGGGACCCCAAAATGGCGCCCGAGGGTTTGGGGGACCCCAAAATGGCACCCGAGGGTTTGGGACACCCCAAAATGGCACCCGAGGGTTTGGGGGGTCCCTGAAGGGGGTCCTGGAGTGGGTGGGGAGCAACCAAAGGGGTGACACAACCACGGCCACCATGAAACAGCCATGGCTGCCGTGACCAAATCGTGGCCACCACCACCCAACCAGGGCCATGATGACCAAGCCATGGCCACCACCACCCAACGGTGGCCACCATGACCCAACCATGGCCACCATGACCCAACCATGGCCACCATGAACAGCATGACCCAACCGTGGCCACCATGACCCATCCATGGCCACCACCACCCAACCATGGCCACCACCACCCAACCATGTCCACCATGACCCAGCCATGGCCACCGTGACCCAACCATGTCCACCATGACCCAACCATGTCCACCATGACCCAGCCATGGCCACCATGAACACCATGACCCAACCGTGGCCACCAAGACCCAACCATGGCCACCATGACCCAACCATGGCCACCACCACCCAACCATGGCCACCACCACCCAACCATGTCCACCACCACCCAACCACGGTCACCACCACCCAACCGTGGCCACCAAGACCCAACCATTATCACCAAGACCCAACCAGATTGACTATGACCCAATCATGGCCGCCACGACCCAACCATGGCCACCGTGACTCAATCACAGCCACCATGACCCAACCATGGTCACCACCACCCAACCATGTCCACCATGACCCAACCATGGCCACCACCACCCAATCATCATCATCATCACCCAACCACAGCCACCATGACCCAAGTACGGCAACCATCACCGAACCATGGCTTCCATGACCGAATCATGGCCACTACAACCCAACCATGGCCACCACGATCCAACCATCATCACCATGACCCAACCTTGGCCACCATGACTCAACCTTGGACACCATGACTCAACCATGACCACCATGACCCAACCATGGCCACCATGACCCAACTGTGGCTGCCATGACTCAACCATGGCCACCACGACCCAACCATGGCCACCACCACCCAACCGTGGCCACCATGACCCAACCATGGCCACCAAGACCCAACCATGGTCACCATGACCCAACCATGGCCACCACCACCCAACCATGGCCGCCATGACCCAACCATGGCCACCACCAGCCAATCATCATCATCATCACCCAACCACAGCCACCATGACCCACGTATGGCCACTACAACCCAACCATGGCCACCACGATCCAACCATCATCACCATGACCCAACTTTGGCCACCATGACTCAATGATGGCAACCATGACTCAACCTTGGACACCACCACCCAATTATGACCACCACGACTCAACCATGGCCACCACGACCCAACTGTGGCTGCCATGACTCAACCATGGCCACCATGACCCACCCATGGTTGCCACGACCCAACCATGGCCACCATGACCCAACCATGGCCACCACCACCCAACCATGACCCAACCATGGCCACCACCACCCAACCATGGTCACCACAATGTTCTTCCATGGCCACTTTGATGTTCCTCCACATCGCCCTCCAGTTCCTCAGGGCCACCACAGGTGTGTCCAGCTGTGCCCAGGTATCCCCAAATGAGGAGTTCTGGGGTGTCCCCCCTCCCCCAAAAACGGTCGCAGATGAAAATCAGTAAAACTTTTATTAACTTCCCCCCAAAAATCAGAAATTCCCAAAAATTCATTTCCCCCCCAACCCCCCAACAACCCCGAAAGCGAAAACAACAAAACAAAGGGGGGTGGGGGAGGGGCAAAGGACCCCCACCCCCCGAACCCCAAAACCGCCACCGAGCCCCCCCTCCCCCACCCCCCTCATTAACGAACCCCATAAATTACAACCCCCCCCCCACCAACACCCCAAAATTGGGGGGGGGTCAACCTCGATTGGGGGTCACCCCAAATTCAAGGGTCAGAGCCTGGTTTGGGGATCAACCCCCCAATTTAAGGGTTGGACCCCAATTTAGGGGGCCCCCCCAGTTTTGGGGTTGCCCCCCGTGAACTTTGGGGTCCCCCAAAAGTTCAGGGGTCCCCCATCAAACTTGAGGGTTTCTCCAATTTTGGGGGTGACCCCAATTTTTGGGATGACCCCGAATTTGGCCACCACCACCCTTTGGTGTCACCCCAATTCCAGGGTCACCCCAAAAGTCTGGGTGACAATGGGAGGTGACAACAGCCCCGTCCCCATCGGAACTTGGGGGTTTGGGGGTGACAACCCCAACCCCATTTGGGGGTGACAACCCCGTCACTGTTTGGAATTGGCGTCACCTCCACAACCTGTTCTGGGTTTTTGGGGTGACAACCCCGTTCCCATGGAAATCTGGGTGTCACCCCAACCTGTAGAGGTTTTTGGGGGTGACAACCCCGTTGCCATGGAAATTCGGGTGTCACCCCCACGACCTGTTCTGGGTTTCTGGGTTTTGGGGGTGACACCCCCGAGCCCATTTCAGTCCGGGGGTCTGAGGGGGTCCCGACGCCGTTCCCGTGGAAATTTCGGGGTCACCCCCACAGCCTGTGGGGTTTGGGGGTGACAACAACACCGACCCCATCAGAATTTGGGGATTTGGGGGTGACAACCCCATCGCCGTATCCATGTGGGGTTTTCGGGGAGACAACCACTGCATCCCCAAATCAGTTTTGGGGTCACCCCCCACAGCCTGTGGGGTTTGGGGGTGACAACAACCCTGTCCCCGTACCCATGTGGGGTTTTTTGGGGTGACAACAGCCCCAACCCCGTATCGAGATGGGGACTTTGGGGTGACAACAACCCCAACCCCACATGGATCTGGGGGTCACCCCCACATCCTGGGGGGGTTTTTTGGGGTGACAACAACCCCGACCCCCGTATCCATGTGGGGGTTTGGGGGGGTGACAACCACCGCATCCCCAAATCAGTTCTGGGGTCACCCCCACGGCCTGTGGGGTTTGGGGGTGACAACAACCCTGTCCCCATATCCATGTGGGGTTTTTGGGGTGACAACAGCCCCAACCCCGTATCCATGTGGGGTTTTTGGGGGATGACAACAACTCCATCCCCATACCGATGTGGGGCTTTTGGGGTGACAACCCCGACCCCACATGGATCTGGGGGTCACCCCAACAGCCTGGGGGGGTTTTTTGGGGTGACAACAACTCCGACCCTGTATCCATGTGGGGGTCTGGGGGGTGACAACCACCGCATCCCCAAATCAGTTTTGGGGTCACCCCCACAGCCTGTGGGGGTTTTTGGGGTGACAACAACCCTGTCCCCATATCAAGGTGGGGATTTTGGGGTGACAACAACCCCAACCCCACATGGATCTGGGGGTCACCCCCACAGCCTGGGGGTGTTTTTTGGGTGGTGCCACCCCCGTCCCCACATGGACCTGGGGGTGTTTTTTGGGGGTGCCACCCCTGTCCCCACATGGATCTGGGGGTCACCCCCACAGCCTGGGGGTGTTTTTTGGGTGGTGCCACCCCCGTCCCCACAGCCGGAGCCCTCAGTTGTCGTCGTCGCTGTCGTCGGGGCTGATGGCCGGGCTGGTGAGGCTGTAGGTGGGCGACGTGGGGCTGTAGCCGGGGGACGTGGGGCTGTACGTGGAGCCCTTGGGCGACGTAGGGCTGTAGGTGGGCGACGTGGGGCTGTACTTGGGCGACGTGGGGCTGTAGGTGGGCGAGGTGGGGCTGTACTTGGGCGACGTCGGGGTGTAGACGGGCGAGGTGGGGCTGTAGGTGGGCGAGGTGGGGCTGTACTTGGGCGTGGTGGGGCTGTAGGTGGGCGAGGTGGGGCTGTACTTGGGGGACGTGGGGCTGTACTTGGGCGAGGTGGGGCTGTACTTGGGCGAGGTCGGGGTGTACTCGGGCGAGCTGGGGCTGTAGCTGGGGCTGGTCGGGGTGTACTTGGGGGACGTGGGGCTGTAGCTGGGGCTGCTGGGGCTGTAGCTGGGGCTGCTGGGGGTGTAGGTGGGCGACTGCGGGGTGTAGCGGGGGCTGGACGGGCTGTAACTGGGAGAGGTGGGGCTGTAACTGGGGGAAGTGGGGCTGTAGCTGGGAGAGGTGGGGCTGTAGTTGGGCGAGGTCGGGGTGTAGTTGGGGCTGGTGGGGCTGTAGCTGGGAGAGGTGGGGCTGTAGCTGGGAGAGGTCGGGGTGTAGTTGGGGCTGGTGGGGCTGTAGTTGGGCGAGGTGGGGCTGTAGCTGGGCGAGGTCGGGCTGTAACTGGGAGAGGTGGGGCTGTAACTGGGAGAAGTGGGGCTGTAACTGGGAGAGGTGGGGCTGTAGCTCGGCGAGGTGGGGCTGTAACTGGGAGAAGTGGGGCTGTAGCTGGGAGATGTCGGGCTGTAGCTGGGCGAGGTCGGGCTGTAGCTGGGCGAGGTGGGGCTGTAACTGGGCGAGGTGGGGCTGTAGCTCGGGGACGTGGGGCTGTAACTGGGCGAGGTCGGGCTGTAACTGGGCGAGGTCGGGCTGTAACTGGGAGAGGTTGGGCTGTAACTGGGCGAGGTCGGGCTGTAGTTGGGCGAGGTGGGGCTGTAGCTGGGCGAGGTGGGGCTGTAGCTGGGCGAGGTCGGGCTGTAGCTGGGGCTCTGTGGGGTGTAGCCCCCCGGCGACCGCGGCTCGTAGGCGGGGGACGTCGGGCTGTAGCTGGGGGACATGGCCCCACCTGCGGAGAGGGGACACGGGCGTCACGACGGTGTTGGGAGGCGTGGTTGGGGTGTTGTACAGGGTTGTGAGGCCCTTTGAGGTGTTGTTCGGGTGTTGCGGGGCTGTTGGTGGTGTTGGGGGTCCCTTTGAGGTGTTGTTGGGGTGTTGCGGGGCAGTTGGTGGTGTTGGGGGTCCCTCTGAGGTGTTGTTCGGGTGTTGTGCGGCTGTTTTGGGATGTCTCCGTGAGTTTTGGGGTGTTGTTGCAGGTTACAGGGTGTTTTAGATAATTTGAAATTATTTTATGGTGTTTTACAGCGTTACAGGGTGTTTAGGGTTTTGTTGTAAGTTACAGGGTCCTCTCTGGGAGTGTTGGGGTCATTTTCTGTTATTTAAGGGGTGTTTGGGGATGTTTCAGGGTGTTTTGGGGTGTTGTTACAGGTTACAGGGTGTTTTATGGCTGTTTTGG
Source organism: Calcarius lapponicus (assembly GCA_039654755.1). Taxonomy (NCBI): domain Eukaryota; kingdom Metazoa; phylum Chordata; class Aves; order Passeriformes; family Fringillidae; genus Calcarius; species Calcarius lapponicus. The sequence goes on from JBBFKN010000187.1 coordinate 41,869, forward strand.
GTTATTTGAGGTGATTTTAGGGTGTTTTATGGTGTTACAGGGTGGTTTGGGGTGTTGCTACAGGTTACAGGGTACTTTCTGGGTGTTTTCAGTTATTTTCGGGTAATTTTAGGGTGTTACAGGGTGTTCATGGGTGTTTCAGGGAGTTCTGGGGTGTTGTTACAGGTTACAGGGTGTTTCGGATCATTTGAGGTTATTTTACGGTGTTACAGGGTACTCTGGAAATTTTGGGTTATTTCCGTTATTTTTAGGCTGTTTTGGGGTGTTAGTAGGGGTTACAGTGCGTTTTGGGGGTATTTTGCATTATTTGAGGTTATTTTAGGGTGTTTTACAGTCTTACAAGGGTGTTTTGGGGTGTTGCTACAGGTACAGGGTGCTTCATGTGTGTTTCGGGTTATTTTAGGGTGTTCAGGGTGTTTCAGTGCGGTTTGGGGTGTTGTTAGGGGTTACAGGGTGTTTTACGGGTGTTTTAGTGCTATTTTAGGAGTATTTTAGGGTGCTTTGGGGTGTTTCAGTGTGTTTCGGGTGTTGTTGGAGGTTACACGGTATCTTACAGGTATTTGTGGGTTATTCCAGTGTGTTTTGGGGTGTTGTTAGGTGTTATGGGGTATTTTATGGGCATTTAGGGTTATTTTAAGGATATTTTGGGGTATTTTGGGGCGTTCGGGGTGTTTCAGTGTGTTTTGGGGTGTTGTTAGGTGTTACGGGGTATTTCATGGATATTTTGAGTTATTTTAAGAATATTTCAGGGTATTTTGGGGCGTTCGGGGTGTTTCAGTGTGTTTTGGGGTGTTGTTAAGTGTTACGGGGTATTTTATGGGTGTTTTGAGTTATTTCAAGGGTATTTTAGGGGTTTTTGGGGTGTTTGAGGTGTTGCGGTATGTTTTGGTGTTGTTGGAGGTTACACGGTATCTTACAGGTATTTTGGGGTCATTTCGGGGTATTTTGGGGTCATTTCGGGGTCATTTCAGGGTATTTTGGGGTGGTTTTGGGGCTGTACTCACCGGGGGAGGGGATGTAGGGGCTGGAGGGGCCGGGTGACCCCGGCGAGCCGGGCGTGGGCGACCAGGCCGGGGAGTAACCGGGGCTGAACCCGGAGGCGTCGGAGGCGGCGCTGGGGGAGAACCCGGCCCCACCCGGGGTCATCCCGCTGCCTGTGGGGAGAAATGGGGGTCAGGGGGACCCCAAATCCAGCCCAGAACCCCAAATCCAGCCCAGGACCCCAAAACCACCCCTTAAACACAACCCAGTCCCACTCGGGGTCATCCCGCTGCCTGTGGGGAGAAATGGGGGTCAGGGGGACCCCAAATCCAGCCCAGAACCCCAAATCCAGCCCAGGACCCCAAAACCAGCCCAGGACCCCAAAACCAGCCCAGGACGCCAAAACCACCCCTTAAACACAACCCGGCCCCGCTCGGGGTCATCCCGCTGCCTGTGGGGGAAAAGGGGGTCAGGGGGACCCCAAATCCAGCCCAGGACCCCAAAACCAGGCCCCAAACCAGCCCAGGACCCCAAAACCAGCCCCAAATACAGCCTAGGACCCCAAAACCAGCCCAGGACCCCCAAATCCAGCCCAGGACCCCAAATCCAGCCCCAAACACAACCCGGCCCCGCTCGGGGTCATCCCGCTGCCTGTGGGGGAAATGGGGGTCAGGGGGACCCCAAAACCAGCCCAGGACCCCAAATCCAGCCCAGGACCCCAAATCCAGCCCCAAACACAACCCGGCCCCACCCGGGGTCATCCCGCTGCCTGTGGGGAGAAATGGGGGTCAGGGGGACCCCAAAACACAACCTGGGACCCTAAAACACAATCTGAGACCCCAAAACCACCCCCAAACACAACCTGGCCCATCCCAATTCAGCCCCCAATTCATCCCAGGACACCCCAAATTCCCCCCACAGCCATCCCAGTGCCCCCCATTTTAGCCCAGACCCCTCCCAGTCCGTCCCAGTCCGTCCCAGTGCCCCACGCACCCACGCTGGGGGACCAGGCTCCGTAGGCCGGGGTGGCCCCCTGGTTCCAGGGGGTCATGGCCGGGGGACATCCCCCCCATGGGGCTGGGGGCCGAGCCGAAGAACATCCCGGTGGCTGCGGAGGGAGAGAAAGGGGTCAGGGGCACCCCAAAAACGGGGGGAGCCCAAAATATGGGGACGTCAAATATGGAGACATCAAAATCTGGGGGACATCAAAATATGGGGACATCAAAATCTGGGGGACACCAAAATATGGGGACATCAAAATCTGGGGGACATCAAAATATGGGGGACATCAAAATATGGGAATATGGGGGACATCAAAATCTGGGGGACACCAAAATCTTGGGGGACACCAAAATACGGGGGACATCAAAATCTTGGGGACATCAAAATCTGGGGAAATCCCAAAATCTGAAGGACATGAACGTCTGGGGGACACCAAAATCTAGGGATGACCCCAAAATCCAGAGGACATCAACATCTGGGGGACACCAAAATATGGGGACATCAAAATCTGGGGGACACCAAAATCTGAGGAACATCAACATCTGGAGGACACCAGATGACCAGAGCTGGAACACAGTGGTGGCCACAGTGACATCAGAGGTCTTCGTGTCACCAACCTTGGGGTATCCCCAACTCCTCCCTCGTAGGACCCAGTCCTGATGCACCCCAAAATCTGCACGGACCCCAAAACCTGACGCTGTCCCCTCTTGCCCACAACTGGCCAATGACCACCATGACCTTGAAGGTCTTTGTGCCACCACCCTTGGGGTGTCCACTGGAGGAACCTGGCCACCATTCCAAGGGGTGTCCCCAGTTTCCCGGGGTTGTCCCAGTTTTCCTGTGGTTGTCCCCATTTTCCCAGGGGTTGTCCCCATTTTCTGGGGGGGTGTCCCAATTTTGCCGGGGTTGTCCCCATTTTCCTGTGGTTGTCCCAATTTTCCTGGGGGATGTCCTCAGGGTTCTGGGGGTGTCCCCACTTTCCCAGGGGTTGTCCCCCTTTTCTCAGGGGTTGTCCCCATTTTCTGGGGGGGTGTCCCCAGGGTTCTGGGGTTGTCCCCATTTTCTTGGGGGGTGTCCCCATTTTCTCGGGGGGTGTCCCCAGGGTTCTGGGGGTGTCCCCAGGGTTCTGGGACTGTCCCCACTTTCCCAGGGGGTGTCCCCAGGGTTCTGGGACTGTCCCCACTTTCCCAGGGGATGTCCCCAGGTTCTGGGGGTGTCCCCAGGGTTCTGGGGTTGTCCCCATTTTCTGGGGGGGGTGTCCCAATTTTCCCGGGGGATGTCCTCAGGGTTCTGGGGGTGTCCCCACTTTCCCAGGGGTTGTCCCCATTTTCTCAGGGGTTGTCCCCATTTTCCCCAGGATGTGTCCCCAGGGTTCTGGGGTTGTCCCCATTTTCCTGTGGTTGTCCCCATTTTCTGGGGGGGTGTCCCCAGGGTTCTGGGGTTGTCCCCATTTTCTTGGGGGGTGTCCCCATTTTCCCAGGGGATGTCCCCAGGGTTCTGGGGTTGTCCCCATTTTCTTGAAGGTTGTCCCAATTTTCCCACGGGATGTCCCCAGGGTTCTGGGGGTGTCCCCAGGGTTCTGGGACTGTCCCCACTTTCCCGGGGGGTGTCCCCAGGTTCTGGGGGTGTCCCCAGGGTTCTGGGGTTGTCCCCATTTTCTCGGGGGTCATCACAATTTTCCCAGAGGATGTCCCCAGGTTCAGGGGGTGTCCCCAGGGTTCTGGGGGTGTCCCCAGGGTTCTGGGGGTGTCCCCACTTTCCCAGGGGGTGTCCCCAGGGTTCTGGGGTTGGTGCCCCCAGGGTTCTGGGGGTGTCCCCAGGGTTCTGGGACTGTCCCCACTTTCCCAGGGGGTGTCCCCAGGTTCTGGGGGTGTCCCCACTTTCCCAGGGGACGTCCCCAGGTTCTGGGGGTGTCCCCAGGGTTCTGGGGGTGTCCCCAGGGTTTCGGGGACTCACGGCCGCCGACGCCGAGGCCGGGCAGGGCGCTGGGGATCTCCATGCCGTGCTTGCACTTCTCGGCGTCCAGCAGGAGGTCGAAGCAGCCGGTGCCGGCCGGGGCCAGCTGGCCCAGCATGATGTTCTCGGACACGCCCTTCATGGGGTCGCTCTCGCCGTGGGCGGCCGCCTCCATCAGGACGTCGACCTGAGTCGGGGGGGGACACCCCAAAATCAGCTTCAACCTTTCAATGGGATTCCTGAACCCTAAATCCTATAGAATGTTCACACAGTTCCCCATTCCCAGCCCCCAAACCCCATTTCCAACCCAGCTCCCATTCCCATCCCTATTCCTACGCCAAACCTTGTTCCCACCTGGTTCCCACCCCAATTCCTGTTCCCACTCCATTCTCACCCCAAACCCCATTCCTCATTCCCAAACCCCATTCCCACCCAAAACCCCACTCCAAATTCCCAAACCCCATTGTCCTCACTGTCCCCTGACCGTCTCCTTGAAGGAGCACTCCATGAGCAGCCCGGTGTCCTGGTGGCTCCCAAATCCCATTCCCCGTTCCCAAACCCTGGTGTCCCCATTGTCCCCTCACCGACTCCTTGAAGGAGCACTCCATGAGCGGCCTGGTGTCCTGGTGGCTCCCAAACCCCAAACCCCATTCCCACCCCACTGTCCCCACTGTCCCCACTGTCCCCGTTGTCCCCTGACCGTCTCCTTGAAGAAGCACTCCATGAGGGGCCCGGTGTCCTGGTGGCTCCCAAACCCCATTCCCACCCCACTGTCCCCACTGTCCCCATTGTCCCCACTGTCCCCATTGTCCCCTGACCGTCTCCTCGAAGGAGCACTCCATGAGCGGCCCGGTGTCCTGGTGGCTCCCAAACCCCATTGTCCCCACTGTCCCCACTGTCCCCTCACCATCTCCTTGAAGGAGCACTCCATGAGGGGCCTGGTGTCCTGGTGGCTCCCAAATCCCCATTCCCAAACCCCACTGTCCCCACTGTCCCCTGACCGTCTCCTCAAAGGAGCACTTGATGAGCAGCCCGGTGTCCTGGTGATTCCCAAATCCCCGTTCCCAAACCCCATTGTCCCCACTGTCCCCGCTGTCCCCTGACCGTCTCCTCGAAGGAGCACTTCATGAGCAGCCCGGTGTCCTGGCTGTTCCCAAATCCCTGTTCCCAAAACCCCATTGTCCCCACTGTCCCCATTGTCCCCGCTGTCCCCACTGTCCCCGCTGTCCCCGCTGTCCCCTGACCGTCTCCTCGAAGGAGCACTCCATGAGCGGCCCGGTGTCCTGGTGGCTCCAAATCCCATTCCCCGTTCCCAAATCCCATTGTCCCCATTGTCCCGTCACCATCTCCTTGAAGGAGCACTTCATGAGCAGCCCGGTGTCCTGGTGGCTCCCAAATCCCCGTTCCCAAACCCCATTCCCACCCCACTGTCCCCATTGTCCCCACTGTCCCCGCTGTCCCCTGACCGTCTCCTCGAAGGAGCACTTCATGAGGGGCCCGGTGTCCTGGTAGCTCCCAAACCCCAAACCCCAAACCCCATTCCCACCCCACTGTCCCTGCTGTCCCCCCTGTCCCCTGACCGTCTCCTCGAAGGAGCACTTCATGAGCGGCCCCGGTGTCCTGGCTGTTCCCAAACCCCAATCCCTGTTCCCAAACCCCATTCCCAAATCCCCATTCCCACCCCACTGTCCCCATTGTCCCCACTGTCCCCGCTGTCCCCTGACCATCTCCTCGAAGGAGCACTTCATGAGCGGCCCGGTGTCCTGGTGGCTCCCAAACCCCAATCCCTGTTCCCAAACCCCATTGTCCCCACTGTCCCCACTGTCCCCGCTGTCCCCATTGTCCCCACTGTCCCCATTGTCCCCACTGTCCCCGCTGTCCCCGCTGTCCCCTGACCGTCTCCTCGAAGGAGCACTCCATGAGCGGCCCGGTGTCCTGGTGGCTCCCAAACCCCACTGTCCCCGTTGTCCGGTGTCCTGGTGGCTCCCAAACCCCATTCCCAAACCCCATTGTCCCCATTGTCCCCACTGTCCCCGCTGTCCCCTGACCATCTCCTCGAAGGAGCACTCCATGAGCGGCCCGGCGTCCTGGCTGTTCCCAAACCCCAAACCCCATTCCCACCCCAATGTCCCCACTGTCCCCGCTGTCCCCGCTGTCCCCTGACCGTCTCCTCGAAGGAGCACTTCATGAGCGGCCCCGGTGTCCTGGTGGCTCCCAAACCCCATTGTCCCCACTGTCCCCATTGTCCCCACTGTCCCCATTGTCCCCACTGTCCCCACTGTCCCCCGCTGTCCCCGCTGTCCCCTGACCGTCTCCTCGAAGGAGCACTTCATGAGCGGCCCCGGTGTCCTGGCGGTTGACGCCGTGCCGGGTGATGGCCATCAGGTGTCCCCTGGAGGTCATGGTGTCGCACAGCAGCGCCAGGTGCCGGTAGTTGACGTAGGAGCCGTCGAAGGAGATGACGTGGTAGAGCTCCCGCTCCAGCGCCTTCCGCACCGCCTCGATGCCCAGGACCTGCGGGGAACAGATCCCAAATCCAGGGGTGGGAATCCCCAAAATGGGGTGGGAATCCCCAAATCCAGGGGGTGGGAATCCCCAAAATGGGGTGGGAATCCCCAAAATCCCAAAATGGGGTGGGAATTCCCAAAATCCAGAGATCCAGAAATCCCAAATCCAGGGAATGGGAAGTCCGAAATCCAGAGATCCACAAATCCCAAAATCCAGGGGGTGAGAAATCCCCAAAATCCCAAAATGGGGTGGGAATCCCCAAATCCAGGGGGTGGGAATTCCCAGAATCCAGAGATGCACAAATCCCAAATCCAGGGGCTGGGAAATCCCAAAATCCAGGGGGTGGGAATCCCCAAAATCCCAAATTGGAGTGGGACTCCCCAAATCCAGGGGGTGGGAATCCCCAAAATGGGGTGGGAAATCCCCAAAATCCCAAAATGGGGTGGGAATCCCCAAAATCCCAAATCCAGGGGGTGGGAATCCCCAAAACCCCAAAATGGGGTGGGAAATCCCCAAAATCCCAAAATGGGGTGGGAATCCCCAAAATCCCAAAATGGAGTGGGAAATCCCCAAATCCAGGGGGTGAGAAATCCCCAAAATCCCAAAATGGAGTGGAAATTCCCAAATCCAGGGGGTGAGAAATCCCCAAAATCCCAAAATGGAGTGGGAATCCCCAAAATCCCAAAATGGGGTGGGAATTCCCAGAATCCAGAGATCCACAAATCAAAAATCCAGGGGCTGGGAAATCCCAAAATCCAGGGGCTGGGAAATCCCCAAAATGGGGTGGGAATCCCCAAATCCAGGGGGTGGGAATCCCCAAAATCCCCAAATGGGGTGGGAATCCCCAGAATCCCAAAATGGGGAGGGAATCCCCAAATCCAGGGGGTGGGAATTCCCAGAATCCAGAGATCCACAAATCCCAAATCCAGGGGCTGGGAAATCCCAAAATCCAGGGGGTGGGAAATCCCCAAAATCCCCAAATGGGGTGGGAATCCCCAAATCCAGAGATCCACAAATCCCAATCCAGGGAATGGGAAATCCGAAATCCAGAGATCCACAAATCCCAAAATCCAGGGGGTGGGAAATCCCAAAATCGGGGGATCCCATCATCTGGGGGACTCAGGTGTCCCTCACGCCCCAGGTGTCCCCAGGTGGCTCACGGTGAAGATCCCCACCATGAAGACCACGATGTCCCTCAAATCCCAACCCAGGTGTGTCCCCAGGTGAAGATCTCCACCATGAGGACCCAGATGTCCCTCAAACCCCAAACCAGGTGTCCCTCCCACCCCAGGTGACTCATGGAGATCTCCACAAGGATCCAGATGTTCCTCAAACCCCACCCAGGTGTCCCTGTCCCAGGTGACTCATGGAGAAGATCTCCACAAGGACCCAGATGTTCCTCAAACCCCAGCCCAGGTGTCCCTGTCCCAGGTGACTCATGGAGAAGATCTCCACCATGAGGACCCAGATGTCCCTCAAACCCCACCCAGGTGTCCCTATCCCAGGTGATTCATGGAGAAGATCTCCACAAGGACCCAGATGTTCCTCAAACCCCAAACCAGGTGTCCCTGTCCCAGGTGACTCATGGAGATCTCCACCATGAGGACCCAGATGTTCCTCAAACCCCAGCCCAGGTGTCCCTGTCCCAGGTGACTCATGGAGAAGATCTCCACCATGAGGACCATGATGTCCCTCAAACCCCAAACCAGGTGTCCCTGTCCCAGGTGATTCATGGAGATCTCCACCATGAGGACCCAGATGTTCCTCAAACCCCACCCAGGTGTCCCTGTCCCAGGTGACTCATGGAGAAGATCTCCACCATGAGGACCCAGATGTTCCTCAAACCCCACCCAGGTGTCCCTGTCCCAGGTGATTCATGGAGATCTTCACCATGAGGACCCAGATGTCCCTCAAACTCCAACCCAGGTGTGTCCCAGCCCAGGTGACTCACGGTGAAGATCTCCATCATGAAGACCATGATGTCCCTCAAACCCCAAACCAGGTGTCCCTCCCACCCCAGGTGACTCATGGAGATCTCCACCATGAGGACCCAGATGTTCCTCAAACCCCACCCAGGTGTCCCTGTCCCAGGTGACTCATGGAGATCTCCACCATGAAGACCATGATGTCCCTCAAACCCCAAACCAGGTGTCCCTCCCACCCCAGGTGATTCATGGAGATCTCCACAAGGATCCAGATGTTCCTCAAACCCCACCCAGGTGTCCCTGTCCCAGGTGACTCACGGTGAAGATCTCCACCATGAGGACCCGGATGTTCCTCAAACCCCAAACCAGGTGTGTCCCTGTCCCAGGTGACTCACGGTGAAGATCTCCACGAGCCCCCAGGTGTGTCCCTGACCCCCAGGTGTCCCCAGGTGACTCACGGTGAAGATCTCCACGATGTCGTTGGACGTGGTGCGCACGGGGTCCACGTCCTTCTCGCTCAGCACCCGCATGAGGCTGACGCCGTCGGTCTCCAGGATCCACTCCTGGAGAGCCTTGAACTCGCCGTCCTCGGTGATGATGATCTTCTTCTTGTTGTCCGTCTGCGGCAGGTGCATGTACACCTGGCCAGGTGGGGACAGGTGTCACCACGGTGTCACCATGGGCGTCCCACATCTCCTAAAGGTCTCTTGGAACCACCAAAAAGTCTCCGTGGAGAGCTCCTGATGCTCCTCAAGATCCACCTGGAGATCTTGAACCCCCAGAGCACCTGGTGCTACCCAAAGACCTTCTCAGGTGCCCAGAGGTGTTACCAAGGACCATCTTGGACCTTCTAAAGGTCTTCTGGAACCTTCTTAAGGTCACCATGGTATCTCTGGAGACCTGCCATCCCTTCATGGACCTCTCCAGGTGTCCCCAAGCCCCCCCAGGTGTCCCCACCTTGCTGATCTGCTCGATGCCCTGCAGGGTCATGTCCGTCAGCATGTTGGACTCGATGCAGCGCAGGAAGACGTCGTCGTCCATCTTGTCCACCACCTCCTCCTCCTGGGGACACGGTGGGGCACAGGTGAGGTCCAGGCCACCCCAGGTGTCCCCTGAGGTGTCCCCTGAGGTGTCCCCTGAGGTGTCCCCTGAGGTGTCCCCAGGTCCCCGCCCCACCTCCTGCATCTTGTTCTCGTCGCTGTTCATGATGCGGATGCGCAGCACCAGCTTCTCGGCGTTGTCGTCGTTGAAGATGCAGTTGAGGTCGTCACCGAAGCCTGGGAGGGGACACGGGGCGGGGACAGGGTCACCTCCGAGGTCACAGCACCCAAAGGACCTCCAGGGTGTCCTCAAAGATCTGCCAGGAACCCCCAAAGCTCCTCCAGGCTCACCCAGAACTCCTTGAAGAGCCCTCAGATGCCTTCAAGGGTCACCCAAGATCCTCAAAAAGTTCCTCAGATGCCCTCAAGACTCATCCAGACCACCTTTAGGTCCCCCAAACCCCCTCTGAATCCCCAAAAAGCTCCTCAGATGCCCTCAAGACTCATCCAGACCACCTCAAACCACCTTTAGGTCCCCCAAACCCCCTCTGAACCCCCAAAAAGCTCCTCAGATGCCCTCAAAACTCGTCCAAGTCACCTCAAACCCCCTTCAGGCATCTCAAAAGCTCCTCAGATGCCCTCAAACCTCCTCCAAGTAACCCCAAACCCCCTTCAGGTCCCCCAAACCCCCTCAAAAACCCCCTCAGACACCCTCAAACCCCCTCCAGGTCCCACAAAGACTCCCCAGACCCCCTAAGAATCCCCCAAAAGCTCCTCAGATGCCCTCAAACCTCCTCCAGGTCACCTCAAACCCCCTCCAGGTCCCACAGAGACCCTGAAAACCCCTCTGAGAATCCCCCAAAAGCTCCTCAGATGCCCTCAAACCTCTTCCAGATCACCTCAAACCCCCTCCAGGTCCCACAGAGACTCCCCAGACCCCCTAAGAATCCCCCAAAAGCTCCTGAGATGCCCTCAAACCTCCTCTAGATCACCTCAAACCCCCTCCAGGTCCCACAAAGACCCCCCCAAACGCCCTAAGAATCCCCCAAAAGCTCCTCAGATGCCCTCAAACCTCCTCCAGGTCACCTCAAACCCCCTCCAGGTCCCACAAAGACCCCCCAAACCCCCTCTGAACCCCCAAAAAGCTCCTCAGATGCCCTCAAAACCCCCTCCAGGTCCCACAAAGACCCCCCAAACCCCCTAAGAACCCCCCAAAAGCTCCTCAGATGCCCTCAAACCTCCTCCAGATCACCTCAAACCCACTCCAGGTCCCACAGAGACGCCCCCAAACCCCCTAAGAATCCCCCAAAAGCTCCTGAGATGCCCTCAAACCTCCTCCAGGTCACCTCAAACCCCCTTCAGGATCTCAAAAGCTCCTCAGATGCCCTCAAACCTCCTCCAAGTAACCCCAAACCCCCTTCAGGTCCCCCAAACCTCCTCAAAACCCCCTCAGACACCCTCAAACCCCCTCCAGGTCCCACAAAGACCCCGAAAACCCCCTAAGAATCCCCCAAAAGCTCCTCAGATGCCCTCAAACCTCCTCCAGGTCACCTCAAACCCCCTCCAGGTCCCACAAAGACTCCCCAGACCCCCTAAGAATCCCCCAAAAGCTCCTCAGATGCCCTCAAAACTCATCCAGGTCACCTCAAACCCCCTTCAGGATCTCAAAAGCTCCTCAGATGCCCTCAAACCTCCTCCAAGTAACCCCAAACCCCCTTCAGGTCCCCCAAACCCCCCTCAAAAACCCCTCAGACACCCTCAAACCCCCTCCAGGTCCCACAAAGACCCCCCAGACCCCCTAAGAATCCCCCAAAAGCTCCTCAGATGCCCTCAAACCTCCTCCAGATCACCTCAAACCCCCTCCAGGTCCCACAAAGACTCCCCAGACCCCCTAAGAATCCCCCAAAAGTTCCTCAGATGCCCTCAAACCTCCTCCAGGTCACCTCAAACCCCCTCCAGGTCCCACAAAGACTCCCCAGACCCCCTAAGAATCCCCCAAAAGCTCCTCAGATGCCCTCAAACCTCCTCCAGGTCACCTCAAACCCCCTTCAGGTCCCACAGAGACCCCCCAAACCCCCTAAGAATCCTCCAAAAGCTCCTCAGATGCCCTCAAACCCCCTTCAGGATCTCAAAAGCTCCTCAGATGCCCTCAAAACTCATCCAGGTCACCTCAAACCCCCTCCAGGTCCCACAAAGACTCCCTAGACCCCCTAAGAATCCCCCAAAAGCTCCTCAGATGCCCTCAAACCTCCTCCAGGTCACCTAAAACCCCCTTCAGGATCTCAAAAGCTCCTCAGATGCCCTCAAAACTCATCCAGGTCACCTCAAACCCCCTTCAGGTCCCCCAAACCCCCTCAAAACCCCCTCAGACACCCTCAAACCCCCTCCAGGTCCCACAAAGACCCCCCAAACCCCCTAAGAACCCCCCAAAAGCTCCTCAGATGCCCTCAAACCTCCTCCAGATCACCTCAAACCCCCTCCAGGTCCCACAAAGACTCCCCAAACCCCCTAAGAATCCTCCAAAAGCTCCTCAGATGCCCTCAAACCTCCTCTAGGTCACCTCAAACCCCCTCCAGGTCCCACAAAGACCCCGAAAACCCCCTAAGAATCCCCCAAAAGCTCCTCAGATGCCCTCAAAACTCCTCCAGGTCACCTCAAACCTCCTCCAGGTCCCACAAAGACCCCCCAAACCCCCTAAGAATCCCCCAAAAGCTCCTGAGATGCCCTCAAACCTCCTCTAGATCACCTCAAACCCCCTCCAGGTCCCACAGAGACCCCCCCAAACCCCCCCAAACGCCGTGCCCGGCCCACCCACCGGCGTTGATCTTCTCGGCGATCTGCTCCATGGTCAGCTTGCGGTCGGTCATGTGCTTGCGGTCGAGCTCGACGCGCAGCAGCCACGGCGAGATGCGGCTGACGTCGAAGTCGGGCATCTCGTAGTAGACGTTGACCCACTCCTGGTCCTCGGCCACCACCGTGCTCTGAGGGTTGGGGTCGTAGTAGATGGCGGTGTTGGCTGTCACCTTGCGCAGCGTGGTGTGCTCCAGGCGGCACAGGATGTCCTGGGGACAGTGGGGACAGTCAGGGGACATTGGGGACATTGGGGACATGGGGACATTGGGGACATTGGGGACACTGGGTGTGGTGTGCTCCAGGCGGCACAGGATGTCCTGGGGACGGTGGGGACAGTCAGGGGACATTGGGGACATTGGGGACATGGGGACATTGGGGATATTGGGTATGGTGTGCTCCAGGCGGCACAGGATGTCCTGGGGACAGTGGGGACAGTCAGGGGACATTGGGGACATGGAGGACAGGGAGGGGACAGAGGGACATTGGGGACATGGTGGGACATTGGGGACATTGGGGACATTGGGTGTGATGTGCTCCAGGTGGCACAGGATGTGCTGGGGACAGTGGGGACAGTCAGGGGACATTGGGGACATTGGGGACATTGGGTGTGGTGTGCTCCAGGTGGCACAGGATGTCCTGGGGACAGTGGGGGACATTGGGGACATTGGGGACAGTCAGAGGACATTGGAGACATTGGGTGTGGTGTGCTCCAGGTGGCACAGGATGTCCTGGGGATGTTGGGGACAGTCAGGGGACATTGGGGACATTGGGGACATTGGGTGTGGTGTGCTCCAGGCGGCACAGGATGTCCTGGGGACATTGGGGACAGTCAGGGGACATTGGGGACATGGGGACATTGGGGACATTGGGGACAGTCAGGGGACATTGGGGACAGTCAGGGGACATTGGGGACATTGGGTGTGGTGTGGTCCAGGTGGCACAGGATGTGCTGGGGACGTTGGGGACAGTCAGGGGACATTGGGGACATTGGGTGTGGTGTGCTCCAGGTGGCACAGGATGTCCTGGGGATGTTGGGGACAGTCAGGGGACACTGGGGACATTGGGACATGGTGGACATTGGGGACATTGGGTGTGGTGTGCTCCAGGTGGCACAGGATGTGCTGGGGACATTGGGGACAGTCAGGGGACATTGGGGACATTGGGGACATTGGGTGTGGTGTGCTCCAGGTGGCACAGGATGTCCTGAGGGGACATGGGACAGGGACATGGGAACATGGAAGACACGGGGACACAGAGGGGACACAAAGCCACAGGGCCACCATGGGGACATGAAGCCACCACAGGGCTGTGGGGACAAGGAGGCCACACAAACCCACGGGGCCACCACAGGGACATGAAGCCACCACAGGCCTGTGGGGACAAGGAGGTGACAAAAAAGCCACAGGGCCACCATGGGGACACAAAGCCACAGGGCCACCATGGGGACATGAAGCCACCAAAGGGCTTTGAGGACAAGGAGGTCACACAAACCCACGGGGCCACCACATGGACACAACCCCACAGGGCCACCATGGGGACATGAAGCCACCACAGGCCTGTGGGGACAAGGAGGTCACACAAACCCACGGGGCCACCATGGGGACACAAACCCACAGGGCCACCACAGGGACATGAAGCCACCACAGGCCTGTGGGGACAAGGAGGCCACACAACCCCACAGGGCCACCACAGGGACACAAACCCACAGGGCCACCATGGGGACATGAAGCCACACAGGGCTGTGGGGACAAGGAGGTGACAAAAAAGCCACAGGGCCACCATGGGGACACAAAACCACAGGGCCACCACAGGGACATGAAGCCACCACAGGGCTGTGGGGACAAGGAGGCCACACAAACCCATGGAGCCACCACAGGGCTGTGAGGACCCAAACCCACAGGGCCACCACAGGGACATGAAGCCACCACAGGCCTGTGGGGACAAGGAGGCCACACAAACCCATGGGGCCACCACAAGGCTGTGAGGAACCAAACCCACGGGGCCACCACGGGACCACCATAGGGACACAAAGCCACAGGGCCACCATGGGGACATGAAGCCACCAAAGGGCTTTGAGGACAAGGAGGTCACACAAACCCATGGGGCCACCACAGAGCTGTGAGGAACCAAACCCACGGGGCCACCACAGGGACGTGAAGCCACCACAGGCCTGTGGGGACAAGGAGGCCACACAAACCCATGGAGCCACCACAGGGCCACAAACCGACAGGGCCACCATGGGGACGTGAAGCCACCACAGGGCTGTGGGGACAAGGAGGCCACACAAACCCACGGGGCCACCACAGAGCTGTGAGGACCCAAACCCACAGGGCCACCACAGGAACGTGAAGCCACCACAGGGCTTTGAGGACAAGGAGGTGACACAAACCCACAGGGCCACCATGGGGACATGAAGCCACCACAGGCCTGTGGGGACAAGGAGGTGACAAAAAAGCCACAGGGCCACCATGGGGACACAAAACCACAGGACCACCATGGGGACATGAAGCCACACAGGGTTGTGGGGACAAGGAGGTGACACAAACCCACGGGGCCACCACAGGGCCACAAACCCACAGGGCCACCACAGGGACGTGAAGCCACCACAGGCCTGTGGGGACAAGGAGGCCACACAAACCCACAGGGCCACCACAGGGACATGAAGCCAGCACAGGGCCACCATGGGGACATGAAGCCACCACAGGGCTGTGGGGACAAGGAGGCCACACAAACCCATGGGGCCACCACAAGGCTGTGAGGACCCAAACCCACGGGGCCATCACAGGAACACCATAGGGACACAAACCCACAGGGCCACCACAGGGACATGAAGCCACACAGGGCTGTGGGGACAAGGAGGTGACAAAAAGGCCACAGGGCCACCACAGGGACATGAAGCCACCACAGGGCTGTGGGGACAAGGAGGTCACACAAACCCATGGGGCCACCACAGGGACACAAACCCACAGGGCCACCATGGGGACATGAAGCCACACAGGGCTGTGGGGACAAGGAGGTGACAAAAAAGCCACAGGGCCACCACAGGGACACAAACCCACAGGGCCACCATGGGGACATGAAGCCACCACAGGGCTGTGGGGACAAGGAGGTGACAAAAAAGCCACAGGGCCACCATGGGGACACAAACCCACAGGGCCACCACAGGGACATGAAGCCAGAGGGCCACCACAGGGACGTGAAGCCACCACAGGGCTGTGGGGACAAGGAGGTCACACAAACCCACGGGGCCACCACAGAGCTGTGAGGACCCAAACCCACAGGGCCACCACAGGGACACGAAGCCACCACAGGGCTGTGGGGACAAGGAGGTCACACAACCCCACAGGGCCACCATGGGGACACAAACCCACAGGGCCACAATGGGGACATGAAGCCACCACAGGCCTGTGGGGACAAGGAGGCCACACAAACCCATGGGGCCACCACAGAGCTGTGAGGAACCAAACCCACGGGGCCACCACAGAGCCGTGAGGAACCAAACCCACGGGGCCACCACGGGACCACCACAGGGACACAAAGCCACAGGGCCACCATGGGCGCATGAAGCCACCACAGGGCTGTGGGGACAAGGAGGCCACACAAACCCACGGGGCCACCACAGAGCTGTGAGGAACAAACCCACGGGGCCACCACAGAGCTGTGAGGACCCAAACCCACGGGGCCACCACCCCCAGCGTGTCCCCGGGTGCCACCTTGGCGCGCTCGGCGTCGCGGGCGCTCTGGCCCAGCAGGAACACGGTGAGCGACGGCGTCTTGGGCTTCTTGGAGATGTTGATGAGCTCCTTGAGGCGGGGCACGCCCAGCGTGACGTTCTTGGCCGACACCCCCGCGTAGTGGAAGGTGTTGAGGGTCATCTGCGTGGCCGGCTCGCCCAGCGACTGCGCGGCCAGCGCGCCCACCATCTCCCCGGGGTGGGCCTGAGGGGACATGGGGACAGGAGAATGTCACCAAACCCCAGAGTGACCCAAACCATCCAGAGACCCCAAACCATCTCCCCAGGGTGGGCCTGAGGGGACAGCAGTGTCACCAAACCCCAGAGTGACCCAAACCATCCAGAGAGACCCCAAACCATCTCCCCAGGGTGGGCCTGAGGGGACACGGGGACAGCAGAATGTGACAGAGGGGTCACCAAACCCCAGGAATGACCCCAAACTCCTTCTCATGATGGCCTGGTTGAACTTGGACTCGATCTCACCCAGTCGAAGGCACCTCCAGAAGTGACCCCAAAGCACCAAACACTGACCCCAAACCCCCAAACACTGACCCCAAACACTGACCCCAAACCCCCAAACACTGACCCCAAACCCCCAAGATGACCCCAAAGATGTCCCCAAATCCCCACTCACGATGTCCTGGTTGAACTTGGACTCGATCTCGCCCAGCAGCCAACCCAAGGTACCTCCAGAAGTGACCCCAAACACTGACCCCAAACCCCGAAACACTGACCCCAAACCCCCAAACACTGACCCCAAATCCCCTCAAAACCCCTCAGGAATGACCCCAAATCCCCCAGAATGACCCCAAATCCCCACTCACGATGGCCTGGTTGAACTTGGACTCGATCTCGCCCTGCAGCCAACCCAAGGTACCTCCAGAAGTGACCCCAAACACTGACCCCAAACCCTGACCCCAAATCCCCAAACACTGACCCCAAACCCATCCAAATCTCCAAAGATGTCCCCAAATCCCCCGCTCACGATGGCCTGGTTGAACTTGGACTCGATCTTGCCCAGCAACCAACCCAAGGTACCTCCAGAAGTGACCCCAAACACTGACCCCAAACCCCCAAACACTGACCCCAAACCCCAAACACTGACCCCAAACCCCCAAGATGACCCCAAAGATGTCCCCAATGGCCACTCACGATGGCCTGGTTGAACTTGGACTCGATCTTGCCCAGCAGCCGACCCAATGCACCTCCAGAAGTGACCCCAAACACTGACCCCAAACCCCCAAGAATGACCCCAACCCCCCAAAGATGTCCCCAAAGCCCCACTCACGATGGCCTGGTTGAACTTGGACTCGATCTCACCCAGCAACCAGTCCAAGGTACCCCAAACCCACCCAAATCCCCAGAGATGACCCCAAACACCCCAAATCCCCCAGAAGGACCCCAAATCCCCAACTCACAATGGCCTGGTTGAACTTGGACTCGATCTCGCCCAGTCGAAGGCACCTCCAGAAGTGACCCCAAATCCCCAAACACTGACCCCAAATCCCCTCAAAACCCCTCAGGAATGACCCCAAATCCCCCAGAATGACCCCAAATCCCCACTCACGATGGCCTGGTTGAACTTGGACTCGATCTCGCCCAGCAGCCAACCCAAGGTACCTCCAGAAGTGACCCCAAACACTGACCCCAAACACTGACCCCAAACCCCCAAACACTGACCCCAAACCCCCAAACACTGACCCCAAACCCACCCAAACACTGACCCCAAACCCCCAAACACTGACCCCAAACCCCCAAACACTGACCCCAAACCCCCAAGAATGACCCCAAACCCCCAAACACTGACCCCAAACCCACCCAAACACCCCAAAGATGTCCCCAAGCCCCCCAAAGATGTCCCCAAAGGGCACTCACGATGGCCTGGTTGAACTTGGACTCGATCTCGCCCAGCAACCAACCCAAGGTACCTCCAGAAGTGACCCCAAATCCCCCAAGATGACCCCAAACCCTGACCCCAAACCCCCAAACACTGACCCCAAACCCATCCAAACCTCCCAAAGATGTCCCCAAAGCCCCCAAAGATGTCCCCAAAGGCCACTCACGATGGCCTGGTTGAACTTGGACTCGATCTCGCCCAGCAGCCAACCCAAGGTACCTCCAGAAGGGACCCCAAACCCCCAAACACTGACCCCAAACACTGACCCCAAATCCCCTCAAAACCCCTCAGGAATGACCCCAAATCCCCCAGAATGACCCCAAATCCCCACTCACGATGGCCTGGTTGAACTTGGACTCGATCTCGCCCAGCAGCCAGTCGAAGGCCTCCCCGCTGAGCCGGAACTCCTCCACCATGCGGCGGCTGCAGAGCGTGGAGCGCAGGTGGATGTTGAAGAGCAGCGTCGCGTTCTCCTGCGCCTGCCGGCTCAGCGGGTCCTCCCCGTTGACGATCACCAGCTTGCGGCTCAGCTCCTTCACCCCTGAGGGGACACCCGGCTCACACGGGGGTCCTGAGGGTCTCCAGAACCTTCCTGGGGGTCCCCAAACCCATCGCAGCTTCCTGAGGGACCCAAGGATCTCCAGAACCTTCCAGAGCATCTCCAAACCCATCACAGCTTCCTGAGGGACCCAAGGATCTCCAGAACCTTCCAGAGCATCTCCAAACCCATCACAGCTTCCTGAGGGACCCAAGGATCTCCAGAACCTTCCTGAGGGACCCCAAACCCATCCTGAGGGCCTCCAGAACCTTCTTGAGGGACTCAAGGATCTCCAGAACCTTCCTGAGGGACCCCAAACCCATCCTGAGGGCCTCCAGAACCTTCTTGAGGGACTCAAGGATCTCCAGAACCTTCCTGAGAGACCCCAGACCCATCACAGCTTCCTGAGGGACTCAAGGACCCCCAGAACCTTCTTGAGGGACTCAAGGACCTCCAGAACCTTCCTGAGCATCTCCAAACCTGTCACAGCTTCCTGAGGGACCCAAGGATCTCCAGAAGCTTCCTGAGGAACCCCAAACCCATCCTGAGGGCCTCCAGAACCTTCTCGAGGGACTCAAGGATCTCCAGAACCTTCCAGAGCATCTCTGAACCCATCACAGCTTCCTGAGGGACCCAAGGATCTCCAGAACCTTCCTGAGAGACCCCAGACCCATCACAGCTTCCTGAGGGACTCAAGAACCTCCAGAACCTTCTTGAGGGACTGAAGAATCTCTAGAACCTTCCTGAGGGACCCAAGGATCTCCAGAACCTTCCTGAGGGACCCCAAACCCATCCTGAGGGTCTCCAGAACCTTCCAGAGCATCTCCGAACCCATCACAGCTTCCTGAGGGACCCAAGGATCTCCAGAACCTTCCTGAGGGACCCCAAACCCATCCTGAGGGTCTCCAGAACCTTCTTGAGGGACTCAAGGATCTCCAGAACCTTCCTGAGAGACCCCAGACCCATCACAGCTTCCTGAGGGACCCAAGGATCTCCAGAACCTTCCTGAGAGACCCCAAACCCATCCTGAGGGTCTCCAGAACCTTCCTGGGGGTCCCCAGACCCATCACAGCTTCCTGAGGGACTCAAGGACACCCAGAACCTTCCTGAGGGACTCCAAACCCATCCTGAGGGCCTCCAGAACCTTCCTGAGGGACTCAAGGATCTCCAGAACCTTCCAGAGCATCTCTGAACCCATCAGAGCTTCCTGAGGGACCCAAGGATCTCCAGAACCTTCCTGAGGGATTGAAGGATCTCTAGAACCTTCCTGAGGGACTCAAGGAGCTCCAGAACCTTCCAGAGCATCTCCAAACCCATCAGAGCTTCCTGAGGGACCCAAGGACCTCCAAAATGTTCCTGAGGGACCCAAGGGTCTCCAGAACCTTCCTGAGGGACCCAAGGATCTCCAGAACCTTCCTGAGGGACCCCAAACCCATCCTGAGGGCCTCCAGAACCTTCGTGAGGGACTCAAGGACCTCCAGAACCTTCCAGAGCATCTCCAAACCCATCACAGCTTCCTGAGGGACCCAAGGATCTCCAGAACCTTCCTGAGGGACCCCAAACCCATCCTGAGGGCCTCCAGAACCTTCTTGAGGGACTCAAGGATCTCCAGAACCTTCCTGAGCATCTCCAAACCTGTCACAGCTTCCTGAGGGACCCAAGGACCTCCAAAATGTTCCTGAAGGACTCAAGGATCTCCAGAACCTTCCTGAGAGACCCCAGACCCATCACAGCTTCCTGAGGGACTCAAGAACCTCCAGAACCTTTCTGAGGGAACCCAAACCCATCCTGAGGGC
Organism: Calcarius lapponicus; assembly: GCA_039654755.1. NCBI lineage: Eukaryota > Metazoa > Chordata > Aves > Passeriformes > Fringillidae > Calcarius > Calcarius lapponicus. Next base: position 62,098 of record JBBFKN010000187.1, read on the forward strand.
CTCCAGAACCTTCTTGAGGGACTCAAGGATCTCCAGAACCTTCCAGAGCATCTCTGAACCCATCACAGCTTCTTGAGGGACCCAAGGATCTCCAGAACCTTCCTGAGAGACCCCAAACCCATCCTGAGGGCCTCCAGAACCTTCTTGAGGGACTCAAGGATCTCCAGAACCTTCCAGAGCATCTCTGAACCCATCACAGCTTCCTGAGGGACCCAAGGATCTCCAGAACCTTCCAGAGCATCTCCAAACCTGTCACAGCTTCCTGAGGGACCCAAGGATCTCCAGAACCTTCCTGAGGGACTCAGGGACCCCCAGAACCCTCTTGAGGGACCCCAGAGCCAGGTCCCACTCACCCTCCACCACCTTGACCGGGTGCAGGTCCGAGGGCAGCCGGGAGTTGATGTGGAAAATCTTCTGCGCGTTCCAGATCATGCGGAGCAGGTTACAGGGGAGCACCACCTGTGGGGAGAGAGGAACCCCAAAAATGGGAAAAGGGACCCCAAAAATGGGGAGAGGAACCCCAAAAATGGGGAGAGGAACCCCAAAAACGGGGAGAGGAACCCCAAAAACGGGAGAGGAACCCCAAAAATGGGAAAAGGGACCCCAAAAATGGGAAAAGGGACCCCAAAAATGGGAAAAGAGACCCCAAAAATGGGGAGAGGAACCCCAAAAATGGGAAAAGGGACCCCAAAAACGGGGAGAGGAACCCCAAAAACAGGAGAAGAACCCCCAAAACGGGAGAAGAACCCCCAAAAATGGGAGAAGAACCCCCAAAACAGGAGAAGAACCCAAAAAAACGTCGAGAGGAACCCCAAAAATGGGAGAGGAACCCCAAAAATGGGAAAAGTGACCCCAAAAATGGGGAGAGGAACCCCAAAAATGGGAAAAGGGACCCCAAAAATGGGAGAAGAACCCAAAAACGGGAGAAGAACCCCAAAAATGGGAGAAGGGACCCCAAAAATGGGGAGAGGAACCCCAAAAATGGGAAAAGAACCCCCAAAAATGGGAGAAGAACCCCCAAAAAACGGGAAGAGGAACCCCAAAAATGGGAAAAGGGACCCCAAAAATGGGGAGAGGAACCCCAAAAATGGGAGAAGAACCCCAAAAATGGGAGAAGAACCCCCAAAAACGGGAGAAGAACCCAAAAAACGGCGAGAGGAACCCCAAAAATGGGAGAAGAACCCCAAAAACAGGGAGAGGAACCCCAAAAATGGGAAAAGAACCCCCAAAACGGGAGAAGAACCCCCAAAACGGGAGAAGAACCCAAAAAACGGGGGAAAGAACCCCAAAATGGGTGAAGAACCCCAAAAATGGAGCATCTCGGTTGGGTTTTGGGGTGTCCTGGTTGGATTTCAAGGAGGTTTTGGGATGTCCTGGTGAAAATTTGGGTTTTGGGTCATTCTCGTTGGGTTTTGGGGTATCTCGATGGGGTTTTGGAGAATCTCAGTTGGGTTTTGAGGGATCTCAGTTGGGTTCTGGGGTATCTCAGTTGGGTTTTGGAGGATCTCAGTTGGGTTTTGGGGTATCTCAGATGGGTTCTGGGGTATCTCAGATGGGTTCTGGGGTATCTCAATGGGGTTTTGGGGTATCTCGATGGGGTTTTGGAGGATCTCAGTTGGGTTTTGAGGGATCTCAGTTGGGTTTTGGAGGATCTCAGTTGGGTTTTGAGGGATCTCAGATGGGTTTTGGGGGTATCTCAGTTGGGTTTTGAAGGATCTCAGTTGGGTTTTGAAGGATCTCGATGGGGTTTTGAGGGATCTCAGTTGGGTTTTGGGGTATCTCAGTTGGGTTTTGGGGTATCTCGGTCAGGTTCTGGGGTGTCCCAGGTGTTTTTGGGGTGTCCTGGGTGTTTCTGGGGTGGCTTTTGGTGTCACCGGTGGGGAAGATGACCCTGAGGACCTCCATGCACCCCAAATAGAAGAATTTGGGATGTTCTGGGTGGATTTTGAAGTATCTCAGATGGGTTTGGGTTCTGGGGTATCTCAGATGGGTTCTGGGGTATCTCAGTTGGGTTTTGGGGTATCTCAGATGGGTTCTGGGGTATCTCAATGGGGTTTTGGGGTGTCTCAGATGGGTTCTGGGGTATCTCAGATGGGTTTTGGAGAATCTCAGTTGGGTTTTGGGGTATCTCAGATGGGTTTTGGGGTACCTCGATGGGGTTTTGAGGGATCATGGTTGGGTTTTGAGGGATCTCAGTTGGGTTTTGGGGTGTCCTGGTTGGATTTCAAGGAGGTTTTGGGATGTCCTGGTGGAAATTTGGGTTTTGGGTCATTCTCGTTGGGTTTTGGAGTATCTCAGATGGGTTTTGGAGGATCTCAGATGGGTTTTGGGGTATCTCAGTTGGGTTTTGGAGAATCTCAGTTGGGTTTTGAAGGATCTCAGTTGGGTTTTGGGATATCTCAGATAGGTTTTGGGGTATCTCGATGGGGTTTTGGAGAATCTCAGTTGGGTTTTGAGGGATCTCAGTTGGGTTTTGGGGGTATCTCTGATGGGTTTTGAGGGATCTCAGTTGGGTTTTGGAGGATCTCAGTTGGGTTTGGGGTATCTCAGTTGGGTTTTGGGGTATCTCAGATGGGTTTTGGAGAATCTCAGTTGGGTTTTGGGGTATCTCAGATGGGTTTTGGGGTATCTCAGATGGGTTTTGAAGCATCTCAGATGGGTTTTGGGGTATCTCAGTTGGGTTTTGGGGTATCTTGGTCAGGTTCTGGGGTGTCCCAGGTGTTTCTGGGGTGGCTTTTGGTGTCACCTTGCTGTCGCCGGTGGGGAAGATGACCCTGAGGACCTCCATGCACCCCAAAAAGAAGAATTTGGGATGTTCTGGGTGGATTTTGAAGTATCTCAGATGGGTTTTGAAGTATCTCAGATGGGTTTTGGGGTATCTCAGATGGGTTTTGGTGTATCTCAATGGTTTTGGGGTATCTCAGTTGGGTTTTGAGGGATCTCAGATGGGTTCTGGGGTATCTCAGATGGGTTCTGGGGTATCTCAATGGTTTTGAGGGATCTCAGTTGGGTTTTGGGGTATCTCAGTTGGGTTCTGAGGTATCTCAATGGGGTTTTGTGGTGTCTCAGATGGGTTTTGGGGTATCTCAGATGGGTTCTTGGGTATCTCAATGGTTTTGAGGGATCTCAGTTGGGTTTTGGGGGATCTTGGTCAGGTTCTGGGGTGTCCCAGGTGTTTTTGGGGTGTCCCGGGTGTTTCTGGGGTGGCTTTTGGTGTCACCTTGCTGTCGCTGGTGGGGAAGATGACCCTGAGGACCTGCATGCACCCCAAATAGAAGAATTTGGGATGTTCTGGGTGGATTTTGAAGTATCTCAGATGGGTTTTGGGGTATCTCAGATGGGTTCTGGGGTATCTCAGTTGGGTTTTGGGGTATCTCAGATGGGTTCTGGGGTATCTCAATGGTTTTGAGGGATCTCAATTGGGTTTTGGAGAATCTCAGATGGGTTCTGGGGTATCTCAGTTGGGTTTTGGAGAATCTCAGATGGGTTCTGGGGTATCTCAGTTGGGTTCTGGGTTATCTCAATGGGGTTTTGGAGTATCTCAGATGGGTTCTGGGGTATCTCAGATGGGTTCTGGGGTATCTCAGATGGGTTCTGGGGTATCTCAGTTGGGTTCTGGGGTATCTCAATGGGGTTTTGGGGTATCTCAGTTGGGTTTTGGAGTATCTTGGTCAGGTTCTGGGGTGTCCCAGGTGTTTTTGGGGTGTCCCAGGTGTTTTTGGGGTGTCCCGGGTGTTTCTGGGGTGGCTTTTGGTGTCACCTTGCTGTCGCCGGTGGGGAAGATGACCCTGAGGACCTCCCTGTCCTCGCGCATGCGGTCGAACTCGCGCTCCAGCTCGTTCTGGATGTGGGCGTTGGACAGGATGTCCTTGACCAGCTCCTCCTGCAGCGTCCGGCGCAGCGCCCGCTCGTTGGTGTAGTCGAACTTGAACCTGGGGGGACACGGGGACACCTCAGGGACACCCAGGGGACACCAAAGTGTCACCCTGGAGGAGCTTGGGGACACCACAAGAGCTGGGCCAGGTTGGGGAGGAGAAGGTTGGGGGACACCAAAATGTGACCAAAGTTTGGGAGGAGAAGGTTGAGGACACCAAAATGCGACCAAAGTTTGTGAGGAGAAGGTTGGGGACACCAAAATGTGACCAAAGTTTGGGAGGAGAAGGTTGGGGACACCAAAATGTGACCAAAGTTTTGGAGGAGAAGGTTGGGGACACCAAGGTGGGTCCTGGTTTGGGGTGGCAGAGGTTGGGGACATCAAAATGTCACCCAGGTTGGGCTTGGAGCAGCTTGGAGATACCAAAACGTGACCAGAATTTGAGAAGAGGAGGTTGGGGACGCTAAAATGTCACCCAAGTTGAGAAGAAGGATGCTGGGGACATCAAAATGTCACCCAGGTTTGGGAGGAGCCACTTGAAGACCCCAAATGTCCCCAAATTCTGGAAGGAGTCACTTGGGGACCTCAAGATGTCCCCAACTCCTTTGAAGACCTCAAGATGGGTTTGAAACCTTGGAAGGAGCCACCTGAAGACCCCAAGATGTCCCCAACTCCCATCTGAAGATCCCAAGATGTTCTCAACCCAAATCTGAAGACCCCAAGATGTCCCCAGCTCTTCTGAAGACCTCAAGATGTGTCTGAAACTTTGGAAGGGGCCACCAAGATGTCCCCAACCCAAATCTGAACATCTCAAGATGTCCCCAACTCCCATCTAAACACCCCAAAGTGTCCCCAACGACCCCAAGATGTCCCCAACTCCCATCTGAAGATCCCAAGATGTCCCCAACCCAAATCTGAACATCTCAAGATCTTCCCAACTTTTGGAATGAGCCACTTGAAGACCTCAAGATGTCCCCAAGTCCTTTGAAGACCTCAAGATGGGTCTGAAACCTTGGAAGGAGCCACCTGAAGACCCCAAGATGTCCCCAACCTGAATCTGGACATCTCAAGATGTTCCCAACTTTTGGAATGAACCACTTGAAGACCCCAAAAAGTCCCCAACTCCCATCTGAAGATCCCAAGATGTCCCCAACCCAAATCTGAACATCTCAAGATGTTCCCAAGTCCCACCTGAAGACCCCAAGATGTCCCCAACTCCGATCTGAAGACCCCAAGATGTCCCCAATGCTTTTGAAGACCCCAAGATGTCCCAGGTCCAGGAACGAGCCCCTCCGTGACCCCAGCCAGCCCCGGGCCGTGTCCCACCCCCCTGGTCCTCACTTCTTCTCGAAGGCCTTGTTGGAGGGTTTGAGGGTGGCCAGGTTCTGGAACTCGACGCTCTCGCCGGCCAGCCCGTCCTCGCCGTAGCGCAGCTGCACCACCTGGTTGATGGAGTTCCTGACCGTGGCGTCGTACTTGACCATCACCGACTCCATGGACTTGATCAGCCGCCGCTGGATGTACCCTGAGGGGTGGCCGGGGTCAGGAGATACCTGGGGTGGGCTTGGGGGGATCCTGGAGGCATCTGGGGAGGGTTTGGAGGCATCTGGGATGGGTTTGGAGGTATCTCGGGAGGGTTTGGGGTCTCCAGGAGGTATCTGGGGAGGGTTTAGGGATCCTGAAGGCATCTCAGGAGGGTGTGGAAGCATCTCAGGAGGGTTTGGGGATCCTGAAGGCATCTGGGGAGGGTTTGGAGGCATCTCAGGAGGGTTTGGGGTCTCCAGGAGGTATCTGGGGAGGGTTTGGGGTTCCAGGAGGCATCTGGGGAGGGTTTTGGGTTCCTGGAGGTATCTGGGGAGGGTTTGGGGATCTCCAGGAGGTATCTGGGGAGGTTTTGGGTTCCTGGAGGTATCTAAGGAGGGTTTGATCCCCTCAGGGTTTCCACTCTGGCATTGTGAGCTCCTGAAGAGCTCCTGGGTGGAGTTCTGGGCTCCGGACAGCGCCATGGGGACACCCTGGGGACACCCTGGGGACACCCTGGGGGACACTGATGGTGACACCCCGGTGACACCCTGGGGACACTGACCAGGACAATCTGGGGACACTGATGGGACACCCTGGGGACACCCCTGGGACACCCCTGGGACACTGACCAGGACACCCCGGTGACACCCTGGGGACACTGATGGGGACAGTGACCAGGACACCTGGGGGACACCCTGGTCAATCTGGGGACACCCCGGTGCCACTGATGGGACACCCTGGGGACACTGATGGGACACCCTGGGGACACTGATGGAGACACCCTGGGGACACCCTGGTCAATCTGGGGACACTGGTGACACTGATGGGGACACTGATGGTGACACCGACCCGTCTCGGCGGTCTTCACGGCCGTGTCGATGAGGCCCTTGTGGCCGCCCATGGCCGGGACACCCTGGGGACACCCTGGGGACACCCCTGGTCAATCTGGGGACACTGGTGACACCCCGGTGACACTAGGGACACTGATGGGACACCCTGGGGACACTGACCAGGACAATCTGAGGACACCCTGGGGACACTGATGGAGACACCCTGGGGACACCCTGGGACAGTGACCAGGACACCCTTGGGACACTGATGGAGACACCCTGGGGACACCCCGGTGACACCCTGGGGACACTGATGGGACACCCCAGTGACACCCTGGGGACACCCTGATGACACCCTAGGGACACTGATGGGGACAGTGACCAAGACAATCTGAGGACACCCTGGGGACACCCTGGGGACACTGATGGGACACCCTGGGGACACTGACCAGGACACCATGTGGACACCCTGGTCAATCTGGGGACCCTGGTGACACTGGGGACACTGATGGTGACACCGACCGGTCTCGGTGGTTTTCACGGCCGTGTTGATGAGCCCCTCGCGGCCGCCCATGGCCGGGACACCCTGGGGACACCCTGGGGACACCCTGGGACACCCTGGGGACACCCTGGGGACACCCTGGGGACACCCTGGTCAATCTGGGGACACTGATGGGACACCCCGGTGACAGCCTGGGGACACTGATGGGACACCCTGGGGACACTGACCAGGACAATCTTGAGGACACCCTGGGGACACTGATGGGGACACTGACCAGGACAATCTGGGGACACTGATGGAGACACCCTGAGGACACCCTGGGGACACCCTGGGGACACCCCGGTCAATCTGGGGACACTGGGGACACTGATGGGACACCCCAGGGACACCCTGGGGACACCCTGGGGACACCCTGGGGACACTGATCAGGACACCATGTGGACACCCTGGTCAATCTGGGGACACTGACCAGGACAATCTGAGGACACCCTGGGACACTGATGGAGACAGTGACCAGGACACCCTGGGGACACCCCGGTGACACTGGTGACACTGATGGGACACCCGGTGACACGGACCGGTCTCGGCCGTCTTCACGGCCGTGTCGATGAGGCCCTCGCGGCCGCCCATGGCGTGGAAGAAGAACTCGGTGGGCGTCAGCCCGGCCAGGTAGGAGTTCTCCACGAAGCCGCGGCTCTCGGGGCCGTAGTCGTCCTTGATGAAGTGCGGCAGCGTGCGGTGCTTGAAGCCAAACGGGATCCGCTTGCCCTCCACGTTCTGCTGGCCCACCACCGCGATCACCTGGGGGGACATCACGGGGGGACACGGGTCAGGATTGTCAGGAGAATCCAAAAAACCTCCATGGAAATCCAAAGGAACCACCAGGAACCCCAGGAGATCCTGCAGGAACCACCAGGAACCCCCTGAGATCCTCCAAGAACCCCCTGAGATCCTCCAAGAACCACCTCAAACCTCTTGAGATCCTCCAGGAACCTCCAAGAACCCCCTGAGATCCTCCAGGAACCTCCAAGAACCCCATGAGATCCTCCAGGAACCCCCTGAGATGCTCCAGGAACCTCCAGGAACCCCACGAGATCCTCCAGGAACCCCCTGAGATCCTCCAAGAACCACCTCAAACCTCTTGAGATCCTCCAGAAATACCCTAAACTATCTGAGATGCTCCAAGAACCATCTCAAACCCCTTGAGATCCTCCAAGAACCACCTTAAACCCCATGACATCCTCCAGGAACCCCCTGAGATCCTCCAGGAACCTCCAAGAACCCCCTGAGATCCTCCAGGAACCTCCAGGAACCCCATGGGATCCTCCAAGAACCACCTCAAACCTCTCGAGGTCCTCCAAGAACCACCTCAAATCTCCTAAGATCCTCCAGGAACCATCTCAAACCTCTTTGAGATCTTCCAGGAACCCCCTGAGATCCTCCAGGAACCCCCTGAGATCCTCCAGGAACCCCCTGAGATACTCCAGAAACCCCCTGAGATCCTCCAAGAACCCCAGGAGATCCTCCAGGAACCCCCTGAGATCCTCCAGGAACCACCTCAAACCTCTCGAGGTCCTCCAAGAACCACCTCAAATCTCCTAAGATCCTCCAGGAACCATCTCAAACCTCTTTGAGATCTTCCAGGAACCCCATGAGATCCTCCAGGAACCTCCAGGAACCTCCAAGAACCCCCTGAGATCCTCCAGGAACCCCCTGAGATCCTCCAGGAACGCCCTGAGATCCTCCAGGAACCTCCAAGAACCCCCTGAGATCCTCCAGGAACCTCCAAGAACCCCCTGAGATCCTCCAAGAACCCCCTGAGATCCTCCAGGAACAGCCCAAAACCCCCTGACATCCTCCAGGAACCTCCACGTTCTGCTGGCCCACCACCGCGATCACCTGAGGGGACATCATGGGGGGACATGGCTCAGAATAATCTCAGAAAGCAGGAGAATCCAAAAAACCTCCATGGAAATCCAAAGGAACCACCAGGAACCCCCTGAGATACTCCAGGAACCTCCAGGAACCTCCAGGAACCCCCTGAGATCCTCCAGGAACCTCCAGTAACCACCTCAAACCCCTTGAGATCCTCCAGGAACCATCGCAAACCTCTTGAGATCCTGCAGAAGTACCCTAAACTATCTGAGATCCTCCAGGAACCACCTTAAACCCCCTGAGATCCTCCAAGAACCACCTCAAATCTCCTGAGATCCTCCAGGAACCACCTTAAACCCCCTGAGATCCTCCAAGAACCATCTCAAACCTCCTGAGATCCTGCAGGAACCGCCCCAAACCTCCTGAGATCCTCCAGGAACCACCTCAAACCTCCTGAGATCCTCCAGGAACCATCTCAAACCTCCCGAGATCCTCCAGGAACCATCTCAAATCTCCTGAGATCCTCCAAGAACCACCTTAAACCCCATGACATCCTCCAGGAACCCCCTGAGATGCTCCAGGAACCATCTCAAACCTCCTGAGATCCTCCAAGAACCACCCAAAACCCCCTGAGATCCTCCAGGAACCCCCTGAGATCCTCCAGGAACCCCCTCAAACCCCCTGAGATCCTGCAGGAACCTCCAGGAACCCCATGAGATCCTCCAGGAACCACCAGAAACCTCCTGAGATCCTCCAGGAACCTCCAGGAACCCCATGAGATACTCCAAGAACCACCTCAAACCCCCTGAGATCCTCCAAGAACCACCTTAAACCCCTTGAGATCCTCCAAGAACCACCTCAAACCCCCTGAGATCCTCCAAGAACTGCCCCAAACCTCCTGAGATGCTCCAGGGACTGCCCCAAACCCATTGAGATCCTGCAGGAACCATCCAAAACCTTCTGAGATCCTCCAGGAACCATCTCAAACCTCCCGAGATCCTGCAGGAACCACCCAAAACCCCCTGAGATCCTCCAGGAACCATCTCAAACCTCTTGAGATCCTCCAGGAACCATCTCAAAACCCCCTGAGATCCTTCAGGAACCCCCTGAGATCCTCCAGGAACCCCCTGAGATCCTCCAAGAACCACCTCAAACCTCTTTGAGATCCTCCAGGAACCATCTCAAACCCCCTGAGATCCTCCAGGAACCACCAGGAACCTCCTGAGATCCTCCAGGAACCACCAGGAACCTCCTGAGATCCTCCAAGAACCACCTCAAACCCCCTGAGATCCTCCAGGAACCATCTCAAACCTCCTGAGATCCTCCAAGAACCATCTCAAATCTCCTGAGATCCTCCAGGATCCATCTCAAACCTCTTTGAGATCCTGCAAGAATCACCCAAAACCCCCCGAGATCCTCCAGGAACTGCCCCAAACCCCCTGAGATGCTCCAGGAACCACCGTAAACCCCTTGAGATCCTCCAAGAACCACCTCAAATCTCCTGAGATCCTCCAGGAACCCCCTGAGATCCTCCAGGAACCATCTCAAACCTCCTGAGATCCTGCAGGAACCATCTCAAACCTCTTGAGATCCTCCAGGAACTGCCCCAAACCCCCTGAGATCCTCCAGGAACCACCTCAAACCTCTGTGAGATCCTCCAAGAACCACCTTAAACCCCATGACATCCTCCAGGAACCACCTTAAACCACTTGAGATCCTCCAAGAACCATCTCAAACCCCCTGAGATCCTCCAAGAACCACCTCAAATCTCCTGAGATCCTCCAGGAACCACCTCAAACCTCTTTGAGATCCTCCAGGAACTACCCTGAACCCCCTGAGATCCTCCAAGAACCATCTCAAACCTTCTGAGATCCTCCAAGAACCACCCAAAACCCCCTGAGATCCTCCAGGAACCACCCAAAACCCCCTGAGATCCTCCAGGAACCATCTCAAACCTCTTGAGATCCTCCAAGAACCACCCAAAACCCCATTACATCCTCCAGGAACCATCTCAAACCTCCTGAGATCCTCCAGGAACTGCCCCAAACCCTCTGAGATCCTGCAGGAACCGCCCCAAACCCCACCCAGAAGCCCCCCAGGACCTTGTGGACCCCTCAGACCTGGGAGATGTTGATCTTGGAGCCCTTGGCCCCCGAGACAGCCAGAGAAACTCAAAAATCCAAAAAAACTCCACAAAACTCCACAGGAACCAACCAAATGCCCCTGAGATCCTCCAGGAACCATCTCAAATATCATGAGATCCTCCAGGAACCACCCTGAACCTCCTGAGATCCTCCAGGAACCATCTCAAACCTCCTGAGATCCTCCAAGAACCATCTCAAATATCATGAGATCCTCCAGGAACCACCCTGAACCTCCTGAGATCCTCCAGGAACCACCCCAAACCCCCTGAGATCCTGCAGGAACCGCCCCAAACCCCCTGAGATCCTCCAAGAACCCCATGAGATCCTCCAGGAACCATCTCAAACCCCCTGAGATCCTGCAGGAACCGCCCCAAACCCCACCCAGAAGCCCCCCAGGACCTTGTGGACCCCTCAAACCTGGGAGATGTTGATCTTGGAGCCCTTGGCCCCCGAGACCACCATGGACTTGAAGTTGTTGTACTCGGACAGGGACTTCTGAGCAGAAGACCCTGTCTTGTCGCGGGCGTCGTTGAGGATCCGGTTCACCTGGTTCTCGAAGGTCTGCCGCAGGGTGTTCCCCGGGGTGGGCTCCAGCTCGTTGTTGTGGGCCTTCTCGATCACCTGGAGATGCCAAAAGCCACCCCAGGATGGTCACCGGGGTGTCCAGAATGCTCCCGGTGGCCAAAACCACCTGAGAACTTCAAAAAAACCTCAAAAAACTCCACAGGAACCAAAAAAACCCTTCTGAGATGCTGCAGGAGCCACCACAAACCCTCTGAGATCCTGCAGGAACCACCACAAACCCTCTGAGATTCTGGAGCCACCACAAACCTCCTGAGATCCTGGAGCCACCACAAATCCCCTGAGATCCTGCAGGAGCCACCACAAACCCTCTGAGATCCTGCAGGAGCCACCACAAACCCTCTGAGATCCTGCAGGAGCCACCACAAACCCTCTGAGATGCTGCAGGAACTGCCCCAAACCCTCTGAGATGCTGCAGGAGCCTCCACAAACCCTCTGAGATCCTCCAGGAACTGCCCCAAACCTCCTGAGATCCTTGAGGAACCAACCCAAACTCCATAAGATCCTCCTGGAACCATCCAAAACCCTCTGAGATCCTCCAGGAACTGCCCCAAACCCTCTGAGATCCTGCAGGAGCCACCACAACCCCCCTGAGATCCTGCAGGAGCCACCACAAACCCTCTGAGATCCTGCAGGAGCCACCACAAACCCTCTGAGATCCTCCAGGAACCACCCCAAACTCGTATGGAGCACCCCAAGACCTTCTGGAACCTCCTGATGCCCCAAAACCATCTCAAGAACCTCAAAAATTATCCCCAAAACTCCACAGGAACCTTCAGGAACTGCCCCAAAACCCCCTGAGATCCTCCAGGAACCAACCAAAACCCTCTGAGATCCTTGAGGAACCACCCCAAACTCCATAACATCCTCCTGGAACCATCCAAAACCCTCTGAGTTCCTCCAGGAACCACCACAAACCCTCTGAGATCCTGCAGGAACCACCCCAGATCCCATGTGAAGCACCCCAAGACCTTTTGGAACCCCCCAAACCTGGAAGATGTTGATCTTGGACCTCCTGGTGTCCAAAACCACCTCAAGAACCTCAAAAAAAATCCCAAAAATTCCACAGGAACCTCCAGGAACTGCCCCAAGCCCCCTGAGATCCTCCAGAAACTGCCCCAAAACCTCCTGAGATCCTTGAGGAACCACCCTAAACCCCATAAGATCCTACTGGAACCATCCAAAACCCTCTGAGATCCTCCAGGAACCATCTCAAACCCCCTGAGATCCTGCAGGAACTGCCCCAAACCCTACTGAGATCCACCAGGAACTGTCCCAAAACCTCCTGAGATCCTGCAGGAACCAACCAAAACCCCCTGAGATCCTTGAGGAACCACCCTAAACCCGTAAGATCCTACTGGAACCATCCAAAACCCTCTGAGATCCTCCAGGAACCACCCCAGATCCCATGTGAAGCACCCCAAGACCTTTTGGAACCCCCCAAACCTGGGAGATGCTGATCTTGGACCTCCTGGTGTCCAAAACCACCTCAAGAACCTCAAAAAAAATCTCAAAAATTCCACAGGAACCTTCAAGAACTGCCCCAAACCCCCTGAGATCCTCCAGGAACCACCACAAACCCTCCTGAGATCCACCAGGAACTGCCCCAAAACCTCCTGAGATCCTTGAGGAACCACCCCAAACTTCATAAGATCCTCCTGGAACCATCCAAAACCCTCTGAGATCCTCCAGGAACCACCCCAAGTCCCATATGGAGCACCTCAAGAACTTCTGGAATGCTCCAACTCTGGGAGATGTTGGTCTTGGACCTCCTGGTGTCCAAAACCACCTCAAGAATCTCAAAAAAAACTCAAAAACTCCACAGGAACCTTCAGGAACTGCCCCAAGCCCCCTGAGATCCTCCAGGATCCACCACAAACCCTCTGAGATCCACCAGGAACTGTCCCAAAACCTCCTGAGATCCTGCAGGAACCAACCAAAACCCCCTGAGATCCACCAGGAACTGCCCCAAAACCTCCTGAGATCCTGCAGGAACCACCACAAACCTCCTGAGATCCACCAGGAACTGCCCCCAAACCCTCTGAGATCCTCCAGGAACCACCCCAGATCCCATGTGAAGCACCCCAAGACCTTTTGGAACCCCCCAAACCTGGGAGATGCTGATCTTGGACCTCCTGGTGTCCAAAACTACCTCAAGAACCTCAAAAAAAAATCCCAAAAACTCCACAGGAACCTTCAGGAACTGCCCCAAACCCCCTGAGATCCTCCAGGAATCACCAAAACCCCCTGAGATCCTGCAGGAACTGCCCCAAACCCCCTGAGATCCTCCAGGAACCACCCCAAACCCCCTGAGATCCTCCAGGAACTGCCCCAAAACCTCCTGAGATCCTCCAGGAACTGCCCCAAAACCCCCCTGAGATGCTCCAAGTCCCACCTCGATGACGTCCTGCTTGGCCTTCTTGATGGTGTTCTGGATGTCCTGGTAGGTCTTGGCATCAGCGATGGAGTCCCCGATGCCGATGGTGTGACCTGGGGGGACATCCGGGGTTTCAGGGCTCCACCAAGATGGGGCCTGAGAAGGTCTCCAGGTGACCAAACCCCCCCCGAGATGCCACCAGGAAGGTCCCCAGGTGAGCAAACCCCCCCTGAGATGCCACCAGGAACCCCCCTGAGATGCCACCAGGAAGGTCTTGGACCTCCTGGTGTCCAAAACCACCTCAAGAACCTCAAAAAAAAACTGGCTGACCCAACCCCCCTGAGATGCCACCAGGAAGGTCCCCAGGTGAGCAAACCCCCCTGAGATGCCACCGAGGAAGGTTCCCAGGTGAGCAAACCCCCCTGAGATGCCACCAGGAACCCCCCTGAGATGCCACCAGGAACCCCCTGAGATGCCCACCAGGAACCCCCCTGAGATGCCACCAGGAAGGTTCCCAGGTGACCCAACCCCCCTGAGATGCCACCAGGAACCCCCTGAGATGCCACCAGGAACCCCCTGAGATGCCACCAGGAAGGTCCCCAGGCGACCCAACCCCCAGGAGATGCCACCAGGAACCCCCTGAGATGCCACCAGGAACCCCCCTGAGATGCCACCAGGAAGGTCCCCCAGGTGACCAAAACCCCCATGAGATGCCACCAGGAAGGTCCCCAGGTGACCAAACCCCCATGAGATGCCACCCAGGAAGGTCCCCAGGTGAGCAAACCCCCCTGAGATGCCACCAGGAACCCCCCTGAGATGCCACCAGGAAGGTTCCCAGGTGAGCAAACCCCCCTGAGATGCCACCAGGAAGGTCCCCAGGTGACCCAACCCCCTTGAGATGCCACCAGGAACCCCCTGAGATGCCACCAGGAACCCCCTGAGATGCCACCAGGAACCCCCCTGAGATGCCACCAGGAACCCCCTGAGATGCCACCAGGAACCCCCTGAGATGCCACCAGAACCCCCCTGAGATGCCACCAGGAAGGTCCCCAGGTGACCCAAACCCCCTGAGATGCCACCAGGAAGGTTCCTAGGGTGAGCAAACCCCCCTGAGATGCCCACCAGGAACCCCCCTGAGATGCCACCCAGGAACTCCCCTGAGATGCCACCAGGAACCCCCCTGAGATGCCACCAGGAAGGTCCCCAGGTGAGCAAACCCCCCTGAGATGCCACCAGGAAGGTTCCCAGGTGAGCAAACCCCCCTGAGATGCCACCAGGAAGGTCCCCAGGTGAGCAAACCCCCCTGAGATGCCACCAGGAAGGTCCCCAGGTGAGCAAACCCCCCTGAGATGCCACCCAGGAAGGTCCCCAGGTGAGCAAACCCCCCTGAGATGCCACCAGGAAGGTTCCCAGGTGAGCAAAACCCCCCTGAGATGCCACCAGGAAGGTCCCCAGGTGAGCAAACCCCCCTGAGATGCCACCAGGAACCCCCCTGAGATGCCACCAGGAAGGTCCCCAGGTGAGCAAACCCCCCTGAGATGCCACCAGGAACCCCCTGAGATGCCACCAGGAACCCCCTGAGATGCCACCAGGAACCCCCTGAGATGCCACCAGGAAGGTTCTGGGATGACCAAACCCCCCTGAGATGCCACCAGGAACCCCCCTGAGATGCCACCAGGAAGGTCCCAGCTGACCCTCGATGAGCAGCCAGTTGTTGATGACCGTCTGGATGTTGCTGTAGAAGAGCCGCGTGGTGTCGTGGCCCATCTCCAGGTAGGAGATGTGCACCAGGGACCCGGCCGAGGTCCCCAGGGACTTCTTGCACAGGATGCCCATGATGAGCTCCCCGTTCTCCACGATCACCTGGAGATGGTCCAAGGAACGAGGTCAGGACCTTGAAGATCCCAAAGAAGCCCAGAACTCACCTGGAGCACCCCAAAAACCACCCCAGGTCACCTCAGAGTCCACAAAGTCCTCCCAGACCAGAGCAAGGTCCACCAAAAGCCCCTCAGATCCCACCAAAGCCTCCTCAGATCCCACCAAAGTCCCCCTCAGATCCCACCAAAGCCTCCTCAGATCCCACCAAAGCCTCCTCAGATCCCACCAAAGCCTTCTCAGATCCCACCAAAGCTCTCTCAGATCCACCAAAGTCCCCTCAGATCCCACCAAAGTCCCCTCAGATCCCACCAAAGGCCCCCTCAGATCCCACCAAAGTCCCCTCAGATCCCACCAAAGCCCCCTCAGATCCCACCAAAGTCTCCTCAGATCCCACCAAAGCCCCCTGAGATCCCACCAAAGCCCCCTCAGATCCACCAAAACCCCATCAATCCAATCAAAGTTCTCTCAGATCCCACCAAAGCCCCCTGAGATCCACCAAAACCCCATCAAACACCCCAAAGGCCCCTCAGATCACACCAAACCCCTCTCAGACCACCCTTTCCACCCCACCAAGGCCCCCTAGACCTTCTCAAATTCCACCAAAGCTCCTTCAAACCACCGCAAAGCCCCCTCAGATCCCACCAAAGCCCCCTCAGGTCCCACCAAAGCCCATCAATCCAATCAAAGCTCCTTCAGATCCCACCAAAGCCCCCCTCAGATCCACCAAAACCCCATCACACCACCCCAAAGCCTCCTCAGATCCCACCAAAAGCCCCTCAGATCCCACCAAAGCTCTCTCAGATCCCACCAAAGCCCTCTCAGATCACCTTTCCACCCCACCAAGCCCCCCTAGACCTTCTCAAGTTCCACCAAAGCCCCTTCAAAACCACCCCAAAGCCCCATCAGATCCCACCAAAGCCCCCTCAGATCCACCAAAGCCCCCTGAGATCCACCAAAACCCCATCAAACCACCCCAAAGCCCCCTCAGATCCCACCAAAGCCTCCTCAGATCCCACCAAAAGCCCCTCAGATCCCACCAAAAGCCCCTCAGATCCCACCAAAGCCTCCTCAGATCCCACCAAAGCCTCCTCAGATCCCACCAAAGCCTCCTCAGATCCCACCAAAGCCTCCTCAGATCCCACCAAAGTCCCCTCAGATCCCACCAAAGCCTCCTCAGATCCACCAAAGCCTCCTCAGATCCCACCAAAGCCTCCTCAGATCCCACCAAAGCCTCCTCAGATCCCACCAAAGCCCCCTCAGATGCCACCAAAAACCCCATCAAACACCCCCAAAGCCCCCCTCAGATCCCACCAAAGCCTCCTCAGATCCCACCAAAGCCCCCTGAGATGACCTTCCCACCCCCCCAAGCCCCCCTGAGCTGCTGCGGTCCCACCTTGGTGTCCCCGGGGGAGATGTGCTTGTAGGGGCCGCTGTCCTCGTCGTCGGGGTGGGTGCTGTGCGTGCGGATGCAGTTGATGTGGCCGGGGATGATCAGCGAGAAGATCTGCTTCCCCGTCCACAGCGGCCGCGGCTTCAGGATGGCCGGCTGGGGCACCTTGCCGTCCCACGTGGACAGGAACATCAGCAGGTTCATCACCTCGCCCTGAGGGACACCCCCAAAGATGTCACCAATCCAGGAGAGCCCGTGGAGAACCCATGGAGAACCCATGGAGAACCCATGGAGAACCCAAAATACCTCAAAGATGTCACCAATCCAGGAGAACCCATGGAGAACCCAAAATACCTCAAAGATGTCACCAATCCAGGAGAACCCATGGAGAACCCAAAATACCCCAAAGATGTCACCAATCCAGCAGAACCCATGGAGAACCCATGGAGAACCCAAAATACCTCAAAGATGTCCCACATTCCCCCCAAATCCCTGTCCTACATGGACAGGAACATCAGCAGGTTCATCACCTCACCCTGAGGGACACCCCAAAGATGTCATCAATGCAATCCAGGAGAACCCATGGAGAACCCAAAATACCTCAAGGTGTCACCAATCCCCCCCAAATCCCTGTCCTACGTGGACAGGAACATCAGGAAGTTCATCACCTCGCCCAAAACTGTCATCAGTCCAGGAGAACCCATGGAGAACCCAAAATACCTCAAAGATGTCACCAATCCAGGAGAACCCATGGAGAACCCAAAATACCTCAAAGATGTCCCAAAACCTCCCCAAAATCCCTGTCCTACATGGAGAGGAACATCAGCAGGTTCATCACCTCACCCCTGAGGGACACCCCAAAGATGTCATCAGTCCAGGAGAACCCATGGAGAACCCAAAATACCTCAAAGATGTCCCAAACACCCCAAAAATCCCTGTCCTACATGGAGAGGAACATCAGCAGGTTCATCACCTCACCCTGAGGAACACCCCAAAGATGTCATCAGTCCAATCCAGGAGAACCCAGAGAGAACCCAAAACACCTCAAAGATGTCATCAGTCCAGGAGAACCCATGGAGAACCCAAAATACCTCAAAGACGTCACCAATCCAGGAGAACCCATGGAGAACCCATGGAGAACCCATGGAGAACCCAAAATACCTCAAAGATGCCCCAAACCCCCAAAAAATCCCTGTCCTACGTGGACAGGAACATCAGCAGGTTCATCACCTCGCCCTGAGGGACACCCCAAAACTGTCATCAGTCCAGGAGAACCCATGGAGAACCCAAAATACCTCAAAGATGGCCCAAACCCCCCAAATCCCTGTCCTACATGGACAGGAACATCAGCAGGTTCCTCACCTCGCCCTGAGGGACACCCCAAAGATGTCTCCAATCCAGGAGAACCCATGGAGAACCCAAAATAGCTCAAAGATGTCACCAATCCAGGAGAACCCATGGAGAACCCAAAATACCTCAAAGATGTCCCACATTCCCCCCAAATCCCTGTCCTACATGGAGAGGAACATCAGCAGGTTCATCACCTCACCCTGAGGAACACCTCAGAACCACCCCAAGGATGTCATCAGTTCAGGAGAACCCATGGAGAACCCAAAATACCTCAAGATGTCCCAAAACCTCCCCAAAATCCCCACCCCACGTGGACAGGAACATCAGCAGGTTCCTCACCTCGCCCTGAGGAACAGCCCAGAACCACCCCAAAACTGTCATCAGTTCAGGAGAGACCGTGGAGAACCCAAAATAGCTCAAGATGTCACCAATCCAGGAGAACCCATGGAGAACCCAAAATACCTCAAAGATGTCCCAAAACCTCCCCAAAATCCCTGTCCTACGTGGACAGGAACATCAGCAGGTTCATCACCTCGCCCTGAGGGACACCCCAAAGATGTCATCAGTCCAGGAGAGCACGTGGAGAACCCAAAATACCTCAAAGATGTCACCAATCCAATCCAGGAGATCCCATGGAGAATCCAAAATACCTCAAAGATGTCCCAAACCCCCCCCAAATCCCTGTCCTACATGGAGAGGAACATCAGCAGGTCCATCCCCTCACCCTGAGGAACACCTCAAAACCACCCCAAGGATGTCACCAATACAATCCAGGAGAACCCAAAATACCTCAAAGATGTCACCAATCCAGGAGAACCCATGGAGAACCCAAAACACCTCAAAGATGCCCCAAACACCCCAAAAATCCCTGTCCTACATGGAGAGGAACATCAGCAGGTTCATCACCTCGTCCTGAGGAACACCCCAAAACTGTCATCAGTCCAGGAGAGCACGTGGAGAACCCAAAATACCTCAAAGATGTCACCAATCCAGGAGAACCCATGGAGAACCCAAAATACCTCAAAGATGTCCCAAAACCTCCCCAAAATCCCTGTCCTACGTGGACAGGAACATCAGCAGGTTCCTCACCTCGCCCTGAGGGACACCCCAAAGATGTCACCAATCCAGGAGAACCCATGGAGAACCCAAAATACCTCAAAGATGTCCCAAACACCCCCAAAAAATCCCTGTCCTACACGGACAGGAACATCAGCAGGTTCATCACCTCACCCTGAGGGACACCCCAAAGATGTCATCAGTCCAATCCAGGAGAACCCAGAGAGAACCCATGGAGAACCCAAAACACCTCAAAGATGTCCCAAACACCCCAAAAATCCCTGTCCTACATGGAGAGGAACATCAGCAGGTTCTTCACCTCACCCTGAGGAACACCCCAAAGATGTCATCAGTCCAGGAGAGACCGTGGAAAACCCAAAACACCTCAAAGATGTCCCAAATCCCCCAAAAATCCCTGTCCTACATGGACAGGAACATCAGCAGGTTCATCACCTCGCCCTGAGGGACAGCCCAAAACTGTCATCAGTCCAGGAGAACCCATGGAGAACCCATGGAGAACCCATGGAGAACCCAAAATACCTCAAAGATGTCCCAAAACCCCCCAAAAAATCCCTGTCCTACATGGAGAGGAACATCAGCAGGTTCATCACCTCGCCCCTGAGGGACACCCCAAAGATGTCACCAATCAGGAGAACCCATGGAGAACCCAAAATACCTCAAAGATGTCACCAATCCAGGGGAATCCACAGAGACCCCAAAATACCTCAAAGATGTCCCAAACCCCCCAAAATCCCCACCCCACGTGGACAGGAACATCAGCAGCGCCCTGAGGGGACACCTCAAAACCACCCCAAGGATGTCACCAATCCAGGAGAACCCACAGAGAACCCGAAATATCCTAAAAATGACCTGAAAGTCCCCAAAATTCTCCCAAACCAGACCATCTCAGGGAAGACGTCCCTCTTGGTGACCTTGCGCACGACCGTCAGCGTGTCCAACACAACGGCACCAGAAACCACCCCAAAACCACCAGAGGTGACCTCCAACCACCCCAAAACCCACCATAAATCATCTCAAACCCCCTCAAATCCTCCTCAAACCCCCAAGATGGCCTCACACGGACCCTCTCGAGGAAGACGTCCCTCTTGGTGAACCTGTCCATGGCCATCAGCGTGTCCCACCTCAAACACCTGCCCTAAAACCCCCTCAAACCATCTCAAACCCACCATAAATGACCTCCAACCACCCCAAAACCACCATAAATCATCTCAAAACCCCCTCAAATCCTCCTCAAATCCCCAAGATGACCCCAAACCCCCCAAGATGGCCCCAGACAAACCCTCTCGAGGAAGACGTCCCTCTTGGTGAACTTGTCCATGGCCATCAGCGTGTTCCCACCTCAAACACCTGCCCTAAAAACCCCTCAAACCACCCCAAAACCACCATAAAAGACCTCCGACCACCCCAAAGCCACCATAAATCATCTCAAACCACCCCAAATCCTCCTCAAACCCCCCAAGATGGCCCCCACGGACGCTCTCGAGGAAGACGTCCCTCTTGGTGAACTTGTCCATGGCCATCAACGTGTCCCACCTCAAACATCTGCCCTAAAACCCCTCAAACCACCCCAAAACCACCACAAATCACCCCAAACCCACCAGAGATGACCTCAAACCACCCCAAAGCCACCATAAATCACCCCAAAACCACCAGAGATGACCTCCAACCACCCCAAAACCACCGTAAATCATCTCAAACCCCCCTCAGATCCTCCTCAAACCCCCAAGATGGCCCCACACGGACCCTCTCGAGGAAGACGTCCCTCTTGGTGGACTTGTCCATGGCCATCAGCGTGTCCCACCTCAAACACCTGCCTCAAACCACCCCAAACCCACCAGAGATGACCTCCAACCACCCCAAAGCCACCAGAGATGACCTCCAACCACCCCCAAAACCACCATAAATCATCTCAAACCCCCCTCAGATCCTCCTCAAACCCCCCAAGATGACCCCAAACCCCCCAAGATGACCCCCACGGACCCTCTCGAGGAAGACGTCCCTCTTGATGAACTTGCGCACAGGCCCGTCAGCGTGTCCAACACAATGGCACCAGAAACCACCCCCAAAACCACCATAAACCACCCCAAAACCACCAGAGATGACCTCAAACCACCCCAAAACCACCATAAATCACCCCAAAACCACCATAAATCATCTCAAACCCCCAAGATGACCCAAAAACCCCCAAGATGGCCTCACACGGACCCTCTCAAGGAAGACGTCCCTCTTGGTGAACCTGTCCATGGCCATCAACGTGTCCCACCTCAAACACCTGCCCTAAAACCCCTCAAACCACCCCAAACCCACCAGAGATGACCTCAAACCACCCCCAAAACCACCCCAAATCCTCCTCAAACCCCCCAAGATGACCCCAAACCCCCCAAGATGGCCTCACACGGACACTCTCGAGGAAGACGTCCCTCTTGGTGAACTTGTCCATGGCCATCAACGTGTCCCACCTCAAACACCTGCCCTAAAACCCCTCAAATCACCCCAAACCCACCAGAGATGACCTCAAACCACCCCAAA
Organism: Calcarius lapponicus; assembly: GCA_039654755.1. Lineage (NCBI taxonomy): Eukaryota > Metazoa > Chordata > Aves > Passeriformes > Fringillidae > Calcarius > Calcarius lapponicus. Next base: position 84,030 of record JBBFKN010000187.1, read on the forward strand.
ACCACCAGAGGTGACCTCAAGCCACCCCAAATCATCCTCAAACCCCCAAGATGGCCCCACACGGACCCTCTCGAGGAAGACGTCCCTCTTGGTGAACCTGTCCCATGGCCATCAATGTGTCCCACCTCAAACACCTGCCCTAAAACCCCTCAAATCATCCCAAAACCACCAGAGATGACCTCCAACCACCCCAAAGCCACCATAAATCATCTCAAACCCCCTCAGATCCTCCTCAAACCCCCCAAGATGGCCTCACACGGACCCTCTCGAGGAAGACGTCCCTCTTGGTGAACTTGCGCACGGCCATCAACGTGTCCCACCTCAAACAACTGCCCTAAAACCCCTCAAACCACCCCAAACCACCATAAATCATCTCAAACCCCCCTCAATCCTCCTCAAACCCCCCAGGATGGCCCCACACGGACCCTCTCGAGGAAGACGTCCCTCTTGGTGACCTTGTCCATGGCCATCAGCGTGTCCCACCTCAAACACCTGCCCTAAAACCCCTCAAAACTGCCCCAAACCCACCAGAGATGACCTCCAACCACCCCAAAACCACCCCAAGTCCTCCTCAAACCCCCCAAAAATTACCCCAAAACCCCCAAGATGGCCTGACACGGACCCTCTCGAGGAAGACGTCCCTCTTGGTGAACTTGCGCACGGCCGTCAGCGTGTCCCACCTCAGACACCTGCCTCAAACCACCCCAAAACCACCACAAATCACCCCAAACCCACCAGAGATGACCTCAAACCACCCCAAAACCACCATAAACCACCCCAAAACCACCAGAGGTGACCTCAAACCATCCCAAATCCTCCTCAAACCCCCCAAGATGGGCCCCACGGACCCTCTCGAGGAGACGTCCCTCTTGGTGACCTTGCACACGGCCGTCAGCGTGTCCCACCTCAAACACCTGCCCTAAAACCCCTCAAACCACCCCAAAACCACCAGAGATGACCTCCAACCACCCCAAAACCACCAGAGATGACCTCAAACCACCCCAAAACCACCATAAATGACCTCCAACCACCCCCAAACCACCGTAAATCATCTCAAACCCCCTCAGATCCTCCTCAAACCCCCCAAGATGGCCTCACACGGACCCTCTCGAGGAAGACGTCCCTCTTGGTGAACTTGCACATGGCCATCAACGTGTCCCACCTCAAACACCTGCCTCAAACCCCCCCAAAACCACCACAAATCACCCCAAACCCACCAGAGATGACCTCAAACCACCCCAAATCCTCCTCAAAACCCCCTCAGATCCTCCTCAAACCCCCCAGGATGACCCCCACGGACCCTCTCGAGGAAGACGTCCCTCTTGGTGAACTTGCGCACGGCCGTCAGCGTGTCCCACCTCAAACACCTGCCCTAAAACCCCTCAAATCACCCCAAAACCACCAGAGGTGACCTCAAACCACCCCAAACCCACCAGAGATGACCTCCAACCACCCCAAAACCACCATAAATCACCCCAAAACCACCAGAGATGACCTCCAACCAACCCCAAACCATCTCAAACCACCCTAAACAACCCCAAACCCCCCAAGATGGCCCCCACGGACCCTCTCGAGGAAGACGTCCCTCTTGGTGAACTTGCGCACGGCCGTCAGCGTGTCCTGCACGATGCCCATGACGGGCCGGTTGCTCTGGGGGGTGACGATCATCCTGGGCACCATGGCCAGCTCCTGGATCTCCGCCCCGCGTCTCCAGCGACTGCGGCAGGTGCAGGTTCATCTCGTCGCCGTCAAAGTCGGCGTTGTAGGGCGTGGTGACACTGGGGGGACATCGGGGACATCGTGGGGACATTGGGGACACGGGGATCTCAGGGACATCAGGGACATGGGAGGACATTGGGGACATTGGGGACATTGTGGGGACACGGGGCAGGTTCATCTCGTCGCCGTCAAAGTCGGCGTTGTAGGGCGTGGTGACACTGGGGGGACATCGTGGGGACATTGTGGGGACATTGGGGACATTGTGGGGACACGGGGCAGGTTCATCTCATTGCTGTTGTAGGGCGTGGTGACACTGGAGGGACATCAGGGATATTGGGGACATCGGGGACACGGGGATCTCAGGGACATCAGGGACATGGGAGGACATTGGGACACTGGGGACATGGGGGACATTGTGAGGACATCAGGGATATTGGGGACCTCTGGGATCTCAGGGACATTGGGGACATTGTGGGGACACGGGGCAGGTTCATCTCATTGCCGTTGTAGGGCGTGGTGACACTGGGGGGACATTGTGGGGACATCATGGGGACACGGGGATCTCAGGGACATCAGGGACATGGGAAGACATTGGGACACTGGGGACATCGGGGACATTGTGAGGACATCAGGGATATTGGGGACCTCTGGGATCTCAGGGACATTGGGGACATTGTGGGGGACACGGGGCAGGTTCATCTCATTGCTGTTGTAGGGCGTGGTGACACTGGGGGGACATCGGGGACATCATGGGGACATCGGGGACACGGGGATCTCAGGGACAGCAGGGACATGGGAGGACACTGGGGCACTGGGGACACGGGGGACATTGTGGGGACATCAGGAATATTGGGGACATCAGGGATCTCAGGGACATTGGGGACATTGTGGGGACATTGGGGACACACCAGGGATGGATCCATCTCATCACACAAGGTGGACCAGGGCAGGATTTGGGGTAACTTTGGGGTTATTTTTGGGGTTATTTTTGGGGTTATTTTTGGGGTTATTTTGGGGTTTTTGGGGTGTTTTACCTCAGGTTCAGACAGAAGATGGACCAGGGCAGGATTTGGGGTTATTTTTGGGGTTATTTTGGGTTTTTTTGGGTTTTTTGGGGTGTTTTACCTCAGGTTCAGACAGAAGGTGGACCAGGGCAGGATTTGGGGTAACTTTGGGGTTATTTTGGGGTTATTTTTGGGGTTATTTTTGGGTTTTTTGGGGTGTTTTACCTCAGGTTCAGACGGAAGATGGACCAGGGCAGGATTTGGGGTAACTCTGGGGTAACTTTGGGGTTATTTTTGGGGTTATTTTTGGGTTTTTTGGGGTGTTTTACCTCAGGTTCAGACAGAAGGTGGACCAGGGCAGGATTTGGGGTTTTTTGGGGTTATTTTTGGGGTTATTTTTGGGTTTTTGGATGTTTTACCTCAGGTTCAGACGGAAGGTGGACCAGGGCAGGATTTGGGGTTATTTTTGGGGTTATTTTTGGGGTTTTTTGGGGTGTTTTACCTCAGGTTCAGACAGAAGGTGGACCAGGGCAGGATTTGGGGTAACTTTGGGGTTATTTTTGGGGTTATTTTTGGGTTATTTTTGGGGTTATTTTTGGGTTTTTTGGGGTTTTTTGGGGTTATTTTTGGGGTTATTTTTGGGTTTTTTGGGGTGTTTTACCTCAGGTTCAGACGGAAGGTGGACCAGGGCAGGATTTGGGGTAACTTTGGGATTATTTTGGGGTAACTTTGGGGTTATTTTTGGGTTTTTGGGGTGTTTTACCTCAGGTTCAGACGGAAGGTGGACCAGGGCAGGATTTGGGGTTATTTTTGGGGTTATTTTTGGGTTTTTTGGGGTGTTTTACCTCAGGTTCAGACGGAAGGTGGACCAGGGCAGGATTTGGGGTTATTTTTGGGGTAACTTTGGGGTTATTTTTGGGGTTATTTTTGGGGTTATTTTTGGGGTTATTTTTGGGGTTATTTTTGGGGTTATTTTTGGGGTTCTTGGGTTATTTTTGGGGTTATTTTTGGGGTTATTTTTGCGTTTTTGGGGTGTTTTACCTCAGGTTCAGACGGAAGGTGGACCAGGGCAGGATTTGGGGTTATTTTGGGGTTAATTTTGGGGTTTTTGGGGTGTTTTACCTCAGGTTCAGACGGAAGGTGGACCAGGGCAGGATTTGGGGTTATTTTGGGGTTATTTTTGGGGTTATTTTTGGTTTTTTTGGGGTTTTTTGGGTCTTTTACCTCAGGTTCAGACGGAAGGTGGACCAGGGCAGGATTTGGGGTTATTTTTGGGGTTATTTTTGGGTTATTTTGGGGTTATTTTTGGGGTTATTTTGGGGTTTTTGGGGTGCTTTACCTCAGGTTCAGACGGAAGGTGGACCAGGGCAGGATCCTGACCCTGTGACCCATCATGGACATCTTGTGCAGCGTGGGCTGCCGGTTGAAGATGACGATGTCCCCGTCGCACATGTGACGCTCCACCTGTCCCCAAACGCCCCCAAGAGTCAGGGGGACACCCCAAAAACGGGGGACACCCCAAAAACGGGGGACACCCCAAAAACGGGGAACACCCCAAAAACGGGGGACACCCCAGAAGTGGTGGGGTCAGAGTGAGGAGAACGAGGGGTTTGGGGTTAAATTCACTCCCTGCTGGTGGTGAACCCCAAAATCAGGGACTGAACCTCAAATTTAGAATTGGGAACCCCAAAATCAGGGATTGAACCTCAAATTTAGAATTGGGAACCCCAAAATCAGGGATTGAACCCCAAAACCAGGGATTCACCTCCAACCCCACAACTCTGAACCCCAAAATCATGGACTGAACCTCAAATTTAGAATTGGGAACCCCAAAATCAGGGATTGAACCCCAAATCCTGAGCTCTGAACCCCAAAATCCAGATTTGAAGTCCGAATCCAGTTGTGAATCACAAAATTAGGGACTGATCCCAAAATTGCAGAGCTGTGAACCCCAAAATCAGGATTTGAACCCCAAAATCAGGGACTGACCCCAAATCCTGAGCTCTAAACCCCAAAACCACCAATCCCACCCACAGCTGCGGTTCCACACCCAGTTTTTGGTGTCCCCCAGATTTTTGGGATCTCACTGCAGTTTTTGGGGTCCCTCCCCGGATTTGGGGGATTTTGGGGTCCCTCCCCAGATCTGTGGGTTTTGGGGTCCCTGCCCAGATCTGGGGTCCCTCCCCGGATTTGAAGATTTCGGGGTCCCTGTCCGGGTTTGGGGTTTTGGGATCCTCCTGTGGATTTTGGGGTCCCTGTCTGGATTTGGTGTTTTGAGGTCCCTCCCCGGGTTTGGGGTTTTGGGGTTCCCTGTTTGGATTTTGGGGTCCCTGTCTGGGTTTGGGGATTTTGGGGTCCCTGTTTGGATTTTGGGGTCCCTGTTTGGATTTTGGGGTCCCTGTCTGGGTTTCGGGATTTTGGGGTCCCTGTTTGGATTTTGGGGTCCCTGTTTGGATTTTGGGGATTTTGGGGTTCCTGTTTGGATTTTGGGGTCCCTGTTTGGGGTTTGGGGGTCCCTGTGTGGATTTTGGGGTTCCTGTTTGGATTTTGGGGTTCCTGTCTGGGTTTGGGGATTTTGGGGTCCCTGTTTGGATTTTGGGGTTCCTGTTTGGATTTTGGGGTTCCTGTCTGGGTTTCGGGATTTTGGGGTTCCTGTTTGGATTTTGGGGTCCCTGTTTGGATTTTGGGGTCCCTGTCTGGGTTTCGGGATTTTGGGGTCCCTGTTTGGATTTTGGGGTTCCTGTTTGGATTTTGGGGTCCCTGTCTGGGTTTCGGGATTTTGGGGTCCCTGTTTGGATTTTGGGGTTCCTGTTTGGATTTTGGGGTCCCTCCCTGGTTTTTGGGGGGCTCACCTTGTAGCCGATCTGCAGGTGCAGGTCGCTGGGCTTGGGGTGGAAGCGCAGGTCGATCCTGTCCCCGTTGTCCCTGATGATGTACTTGGCCCCCGGGTACTGGCTGTTCCCCCTGCGCACCAGCTCCTGCAGCCTGCGGGGTTTTGGGGTCACTTTAGGGGATTTGGGGGCTCTGGGAGTCACCCCACAACTCTCAGAGTCAGCTGGGGGAGGCTCAGGGGGTTTGGGGTGGGTTTGGGTTATTGGGGTTTGCTCAAAATAACCCT
>JBBFKN010000188.1:0-88966 GCA_039654755.1 Calcarius lapponicus
AGGGAAGCTCGGCGGGCCCCTGGGACAGGATAAGAGCCCAGGAGGAGACACCGGAGAGGGATGGGGACACGAGGAAACTGGGGCGGGATGGGGACACGAGGGAACCGGAGCGGGATGGGGACACGAGGGAACCGGAGCGGGATGGGGACACGAGGGAACCGGAGCGGGATGGGGACACGAAGAAACCGGGGCGCGATGGGGACACGAGGGAACCGGGGCGGGATGGGGACACGAGGGAACCGGGGCGGGATGGGGACACGAGGGAACCGGGGCGGGATGGGGACACGAGGGAACCGGAGCGGGATGGGGACACGAGGGAACCGGAGCGGGATGGGGACACGAGGGAACCGGAGCGGGATGGGGACACGAGGGAAGCTCGGGCGGGCCCCTGGGGCAGATTAAGAGCCCAGGAGGAGACACCGGAGCGGGATGGGGACACGAGGGAACCGGAGTGGGATGGGGACACGAGGGAAGCTCGGGTGGGATGGGGACACGGAGAAACCGGAGCGGGATGGGGACACGAGGGAACCGGGGCGGGATGGGGACACGAGAGAATCGGAGCGGGATGGGGACACGAGGGAACCGGAGCGGGATGGGGACACGAGGGAACCGGAGCGGGATGGGGACACGAGGGAACCGGAGAGCGATGGGGACACGAAGAAACCGGAGCGCGATGGGGACACGAGGGAAGCTCGGGCGGGATGGGGACACGAGGGAAGCTCGGGCGGGATGGGGACACGAGGAAACCGGAGCGCGATGGGGACACGAAGGAAGCTCGGGCGGGCCCCTGGGGTAGGATAAGAGCCCAGGAGGAGACACCGGAGCGGGATGGGGACACGAGGAAACCGGAGCGCGATGGGGACACGAGGGAACCGGAGCGCGATGGGGACACGAGGAAACCGGGGCGGGCCCCTGGGGCAGATTAAGAGCCCAGGAGGAGACACCGGGAGCGGACCCGCGGGGCGCAGCCACCGGCGGCCGGGCGGGACGGGGACGCGGCACAGCCCCGCTCCCCCCGCGGCATCGCTTCCCCCTCCGGTGCCGGTGCCCAACCGGGGGCACCGGGGCGGCTCCCCCGCTTCCTCCCGCTCCCCTACCTTGCGCACGCGGGGCAGGGTCCCGCCGGCCGCCGCCAGCGCTCGGTACAGCTCGGCGGGCCCGGGGCTCTCCTCCGGGGCCGCCGCCGGTGCCGCATCGTCCTTCGGCCGGAGCCGCCGCCGCCGCCGCCGCCGCAGGGTCATGGCCGGGCCGGGCCGTCCCGGGAGCCGCTATATGGACCCCGGGGGTGGGGACACGGCGGGACGCGCCCCTTTTTGGGGCCGGGCACACCCACTGGGGCGTTAAACCGCTGCTCGGGAGATAGACCGCGCCCAGGGGCCGGCTGGGACCGGGGGCTGCCGGGGACGAGTCGGGACTACGGGGAGTTTAAGGGGGGATCCGGGGTGAGGGTCCTGTGAGGGGACCCCATGGAGGAACAGTGAGGGGTCCTGATCGGGGTCCCCCAGGGGGGTCCAGTGGGGGGGTCCAGTATGAGGGTCCTGCTCGGGGATCCCACGGGGGTCCGGTGTGAGGGTCCTGCTCAGGTCTAGTGGGGGGTTCCTGCTTGGGGACCCCATAGAGGTCCAGTAGGGGGGGGGTCCTGCTCAGGGACCCCACGGCGGTCAAGTGTGGGGGGGGTCTGGTGTGAGGGTCCTGCTCGGGGTCCCCATGGGGGGTCCGGTGTGAGGGTCCTGCTCAGGTCCAGTGGGGGGGGTCCTGCTTGGGGACCCCACAGGCGAACAGTGAGGGGGTCCAGACGGGGGGGGGGTCCTTCTCGGGGACACCATGGGGGTCCTGGGGAGGGGGTTCGGTGTGAGGGTCCTGCTTGGGGTCCCCAAGGAGGAACAGTGAGGGGTCCTGCTTGGGGACCCCATAGGGGTCATGGGAGGGGGTCCAGTGAGGGGGGTCCGGTGTGAGGGTCCTGCTCGGGGTCCCCATGGAGGTCCAGTGTGGGGGCCCTTGCTTGGGGACCCCATAGGGGTCCAGTATGAGGGTCCCGCTCGGGGTCCCTATGAAGGTCCAGTGTGGGGGTCCTACTTGGGGACCCCATGGCGGTCAAGTGGGGGGGGGGGGTCTGGTGTGAGGGTCCTGCTCAGGGTCCCCATGGAGGTCCAGTGGGGGGGTCCAGTATAAGGGTCCTGCTCAGGGATCCCGTGGGGGGTCCAGTGGGGGTTTAAGTGGGGGGATCCTGCTTGGGAACCCCATGGGGGGTCCAGTGAGGGGGTCCGGTGTGAGGGTCCCACTCGGGGTCCCCATGGAGGTCCAGTATGAGGGTCCTGCTTGGGGACCCCATAGGGGTCGTCATGGTGGGGGGGGGTCCAGTGGGGGGGGGGGGTTCCTGCTTGGGGACCACCATGGAGGTCCAGTGGGGGGTCCAGTATGAGGGTCCTGCTCAGGGATCCCATGGGGGTCCGGTGTGAGGGTCCTGCTCAGGTCTAGTGGGGGGTTCCTGCTCGGGGTCCCCATGGAGGTCTGATGTGAGGGTCCTGCTTGGGGACCCCCATGGAGGTCCAGTGGGGGGGTCCGGTGTGAGGGTCCCGCTCGGGGTCCCTATGAAGGTCCAGTGTGGGGTCCTGCTTGGGGACCCCATAGGGGTCCATGGGGGGGGTCCAGTGGGGAGGGGTCCTGCTCAGGGACCCCATGGCGTTCAAGTGGGGGGGGGGGGTCCGATGTGAGGGTCCTGCTCAGGGTCCCCATGGGGGTCCAGTGGGGGTTTAAGTGGGGGGATCCTGCTTGGGAACCCCATGGAGGTCCAGTGAGGGGGCCGGTGTGAGGGTCCTGCTCAGGTCCAGTAGGGGGTTCCTGCTTGGGGACCCCCATGGAGGACCCGTGCAGGGTGGGGTCCAGGGGGGAGTTTCCTGCTCGGTGACCCTCTGGGGGTCCACGGGGAGGGGGATCAGTGCAGGGCCCTTCATGAAGTTCTGACCCCACGGGGTCCAGCGTGGAGCTCCGGGTGCTCCTCGGGGCAGCAGGACCCGGGGGGGAGGCGGATCCCAGAGCGATCCTGCTGGGAATATCACGGGAAAGAACCAAGGAGGGATCCAGGGATGATTTGGGGAGAACCCGGGGGGGTTTCTCCGGGCTCTGCTGCTGCTCCTCGCCAGCTGCCGCCGCGTTTGGGATTTGATGGGAAGCAGGAGCTGGGGCAGCCCCCGGTGGGATTTAAGCCGATCTGGGACACGGAGGGGGAAGAACAATTCCCGGAGGCAGCCGCGGACACAGCGCAGCTCCCGGCAGCGGGAATTTTCCAGCTGGAGCCCAGAGCTTTGCCCAAATGTTTGTTTAAAATTTGCCAAAAGAAATGAAATGAAGATCGTAACAATCCCCGCTCTGGCGTTCCACCCAAAAACCTCCCGCCCCACAGCCCGGCCTGGGGTTACCACGAGACAAATTTGCTGCTCTGGGCTGGAAGAGCTGAGGGAAGGATGGGATTGAGCTGGGAATGATGAGGAAAACCCCACCTGGTTCCCAAAATTCGGTCATTCAGCCACCCCAGGCTGTTTTTTCCATCTCTTGGAGGAGCAGATTTCGCTTTAAGAATTCCCCATATTCTGATCCCACGTTGGCAGGACGGGGATGGATTTTCCTGGGGACGAGTCCAGATGGTGCCTCCCCCTCCCCACCTTGTCTGAGCCCGGGGGGGACCCCAGATTTTCCCCTTGATCCGCTCACAGCTCATTTGCAGGAGGCTCTAATTAAGGAATTAACGCTGCAGCACCGTTTTGGAGTTTGCTGTGGGATTTCTCTTTCCGTGAGGAGACTCCAGGATGCTCCAAGCATAAATCTCCAAATTTCTGTATTCTCTGTGATCTTTCCTGCTCTGTCTGTCCCTGAGTGGGAGCTCCAAGTTCAGCTGGGTGGAAAATCTTTGTGTCACCTCCACTACACTGGCATCGCTTGGTGGCTTCATATTCACTAAAAAATTGGAATATTCAACATTAAATGTTTTGTTCAACATTCCTAAAGAGATTATTTTAGCTATGAGGGACTGAGCAATTCCCACCCCTTCCCAGCGAACTGAGATTGCAACACCTGACGTTGAATAAAACAAAACTTTTAATAATGTACAGCAGAAATCGACAGCCTGGTTTTTTTATATTAAACAAAAAAAGATTTCCTATCTTACACCGTATGTACATTTGCATACTGAAGAGGTAAAGTGGGCTAAGTGGCTATTTTTTCTTACAGTCCTTTGCTAAGAAAAAAAAAATAAATGTACAAAACCAAACAAATAAAAAAAAAAAGGGGCAGAGAAGTACCAAGAATTCTGTCCTGCAGCCACGTACCGTTGATGGATCCCCCAATCCTTATCCTGCATGGAAAATGCAGATTTTGCTCCTTTTTCCCCCAGTTTTTGCTCCTTTTTTCCCCCAGTTTTTGCTCCTTTTCTCCCCAGTTTTTGCTCCTTTTTCCCCAGTTTTTGCTCCTTTTTCCCCCCAGTTTTTGCTTTTTCCCCCAGTTTTTTGCTCCTTTTTCCCCCAGTTTTTGCTCCTTTTTCCCCCCAGTTTTTGCTCCTTTTTCCCCCAGTTTTTGCTCCTTTTTTTCCCCAGTTTTTGCTCCTTTTTCCCCCAGTTTTTGCTCCTTTTTTCCCCAGTTCTTGCTCCTTTTTCCCCCAGTTTTTGCTCCTTTTTTCCCCCAGTTTTTGCTCCTTTTTCCCCCAGTTTTTGCTCCTTTTTTTCCCCAGTTTTTGATCCTTTTTTCCCCAGTTTTTGCTCCTTTTTCCCCCCAGTTTTTGCTTTCCCCCCCCCCAGTTTTTTCTCCTTTTTCCCCAGTTTTTGCTCCTTTTTCCCCCACTTTTTTGCTCCTTTTTCCCCAGTTTTTGCTCCTTTTTCCCCAGTTTTTACTCCTTTTCCCCAGTTTTTTGCTCCTTTTTCCCCCCAGTTTTTGCTCCTTTTTCCCCCAGTTTTTGCTCCTTTTCTCCCCCCAGTTTTTGCTCCTTTTTCCCCCCAGTTTTTGCTCCTTTTTTCCCCAGTTTTTTGCTCCTTTTTCCCCAGTTTTTGCTCCTTTTTTTCCCCCAGTTTTTGCTCCTTTTTCCCTTGCTCCTTTTTCCCCCCAGTTTTTGCTCTTTTTTTCCCCCAGTTTTTGCTCCTTTTTTCCCAGTTTTTTGCTCCTTTTTCCCCCAGTTTTTGCTCCTTTTTTTCCCCCAGTTTTTGCTCATTTTTTCCCCAGTTTTTGCTCCTTTTTTCCCCCAGTTTTTGCTCCTTTTCCCCCCAGTTTTTTGCTCTTTTTCCCCCAGTTTTTGCTCCTTTCCCCCCAGTTTTTGCTTTTTTTCCCCAATTTTTGCTGCTTTTTCCCCCAATTTTTGCTCTTTTTCCCCAGTTTTTGCTCCTTTTCTCCCCCCAGTTTTTGCTCCTTTTTCCCCAGTTTTTGCTCCTTTTCTCCCCAGTTTTTGCTCCTTTTTCCCCAGTTTTTGCTCCTTTTTTCCCCCAGTTTTTTGCTCCTTTTTTCCCCCAGTTTTTGCTCCTTTTCCCAGTTTTGCTCCTTTTCCCCCAGTTTTTGCTCCTTTTTCCCAGTTTTGCTCCTTTTTCCCCCAGTTTTTGCTCCTTTTTTCCCCCAGTTTTTGCTCCTTTTTTCCCCCAGTTTTTGCTTTTTTTTTTTTACCCAATTTTTTGCTCCTTTTTCCCCCCAGTTTTTGCTCCTTTTTCCCCCCAGTTTTTGCTCCTTTTTTCCCCCCAGTTTTTGCTCCTTTTTCCCCAGTTTTTGCTCCTTTTTTCCCCCAGTTTTTGCTCTTTTTTTCCCCCACTTTTTGCTCCTTTTTCCCCCAGTTTTTGCTCCTTTTTCCCCAGTTTTTGCTCCTTTTTTCCCCCAGTTTTTGCTCCTTTTTCCCCCCAGTTTTTGCTCCTTTTTTTCCCCAGTTTTTCCTCCTTTTCCCCCCAGTTTTTGCTCCTTTTTTCCCCCAGTTTTTCTCCTTTTTTGGGGAGGCAAAGCAGCGATCCCCACCGTGCTCCCACAGCTCTGACAAGCACTGGCGCCCCCCGGGCACCGATTTGCATGAAAATTAAAAAGTGCTGTGTAAATGCTACATGGTCAGCGTTAGCTCCTTCCCTCTCCTCAAGATTTCTCCCCCTAAAACCCCTCTGGAAGGGACATTTCCCTCCTCACCTCGTCTTTCCCTGCTCGGTTTGGAGCTGAGGCAGGTGCAGTGTGGCTACAGTTGGAAGGGGGCGAGTTCAGCGCAAGTTCAGAGCTGTGGGGAGCGATGGGGGAGCCTGAGCTGGGCCTTGGCTCCTCCTGCCCATCCCAGCTCAGGGCCCCCCTCGGCTCCTAAATCCAGCTTGGACTGGGTTAAATTGACATTCAGGGCTTGCAAGTCCAAGTTTAACCAGGCCTAAAACCAGCACTAAGGGCTTGCAAGTGCCACCCTTGACTTCTATGACCAGGTTTAACTGGGTTAAACTGACATTTAGGGCTTCCAAGTCCAGGTTTATCTGGGCTAAACTGACATCAGGGCTTGCAAGTGCACCCCTTGGCTTCTAAGTCCAGGTTTAACTGGGTTTTAAACTGACATTGAGGGCTTGCAAGTGCCACCCATAGCTACTAAGTCCAGGTTGAACTGGGGTAAACTGACATTTAGGTGCCCCTCTCAGCTTCTAAGTCCAGGTTTAACTGGGCAAAACCTGCATTGAGGGCTTGCAAGTCCAGGTTTAACTGGGCTAAACTGACATTAGGGCTTGCAAGTGCACCCCTCAGCTTCTAAGTCCAGGTTTTAACTGGGGTTAAACTGACATTGAGGGCTTGCAAGTGTCCCCCTTGGTTTCCAAGTCCAGGTTTAACCAGGCTAAACCTGCATTGAGGGCTTGCAAGTGCATCCCTTGACTTCTAAGTCCAGGTTTAACTGCATTAAATTGACATTCAGGGCTTGCAAGTCCAAGTTTAACCAGGCTAAACCAGCACTAAGGGCTTGCAAGTGCCCCCCTTGACTTCTAAGTCCAGGTTGAACTTGGGGGGTAAACTGACATTTAGGTGCCCCCTCTCAGCTTCTAAGTCCAGGTTTAACTGGGCTAAACCTGCATTGAGGGCTTGCAAGCACCCCCCTTGCCTTCTAAATCCAGGTTTAACTGGGCTAAACCTGCATTGAGGGCTTGCAAGTGCATCCCTTGGCTTCTAAGTCCAGGTTTAACTGGGCTAAACCTGCATTGAGGGCTTGCAAGTGCCCCCCTCAGCTTCTAAGTCCAGGTTTAATTGGGCAAAACCTACATTTAGGGCTTGCAAGTCCAGGTTTAACTGGGCTAAACCTGCATTGAGGGCTTGCAAGCACCCCCCCTTGCCTTCTAAATCCAGGTTTAACTGGGTTAAACTGACATTTAGGTGCCCCCCCTCAGCTTCTAAGTCCAGGTTTAATTGGGCAAAACCTACATTGAGGGCTTGCAAGTCCAGGTTTTAACTGGGGTAAACCTGCATTGAGGGCTTCCAAGTCCAGGTTTAACTGGGCTAAACCTGCATTTAGGGCTTTCAAGTGCCCCTCTTGGTTTCTAAGTCCAGGTTTAACAGGGATAAAAATGACATTTAGGTGCCCCTCTGAGCTTCTAAGTGCAGGTTTAGCTGGGTTAAACTGACCTTTAGGGTTTCCAAGCGCTCCTTGGTCCTAAACTCAGGTTTAGGGGATGAGCATGGGAAGCTGTGGCTGAGATGTGACTCAGGACAAGCTGGGAGGGGACAGGAGACCCCCAGGGCAGATCCACGCTGCCAAAACCAACTCTGAGGGTTGCAAAGCAGCTCCTAAAAACGATTCCAAAGCCACACTCCTCACTCTGTACAAGGACACACAGGGAATGGGGAGAGGGACACACGGACAGGGACACAGACAGCAAGAAATCAAGACAACCCTGGCAGCCAGAGCAGAGATGAAACCTCACCTTTGAGAGAGCAGGAGCAAGGTCAGAGTAGAAACAGTTCCAGTGTAAATCGAGCTGTGCATTTGGTTTTTTTTTTTTTCTTTTTTTTGCAGTGATTTCTTTACAAACCAACAGGTCAAGAGGTAATAATTAGAGATTGTTTTTTTTTTTTCTGCTCTTAGAAAGAATTAACAATATTCCAAAAAAGTTTAAAATCCAGACCCTCCCAGAAAACAACAATAATAATAATAATAATAACAACGACAATAATAATTAAAAAAATAATAATCAAAAACCACTCCAGTTAAAAGTTATGGCTTCAGAGTTCTCTACTGCCAGACACTGACCTGACCTCCACGCCACAGATCTTCCTGACTGCCAAAAAAATCATCAGGGCAGCCACAATTCTCACTCCCAGAGTCTCTGGAGTCACCCCACCTCTCCCCAACCTGGATTGAATGGAAAGAAAACCCAAACAGATCCCCCCAACCCCACACTGAGACACAGCCACTTCCACCTTAGGAGAGATTTATACACCTAGAGGAAAAAGATGGATGTTGGATTTCCAACCCACACCTGCTGGCAGATCACAGAATCACAGAATGAGCCAGGCTGGAAAAGACCTTTGAGGTCATCTAACACCTCAAACCATGCCCAGTCTTTTTTCAAACAGGTTTTTTAGGGATTCCTGCATCTCCCTGGGCAGATGATTCCAGCACCCAATCATTCTTTCAGTGAAGAATTTTTGTTTTAAATAATCCAACCTAAACTTCCCCCTGGAGCAGCTTAAGGTTGTGCCCTCTTCTATCAGTGGAGAGCAAGCTCAGCTGAGCACAGGGAGGGATAAAATCACCCCTGAGCCTCCTTTTCTCCAGGCTGAACACCCCCAGCTCCCTCAGGGTTCCTCACAGGGTTTGTTCAAGCCCCTCTGTCCTCCTCTTTGCATCCTTCCCAAACTGAGAGCCCAGAACTTGAGGTGGGACATCACCAGTGCTGAGTACAGAGAAGAATGATGTCCCTGCTCCTGCTGATCACACCATTCCTGATCCAGGGCCACCTGGGCTCATGTTCAGCCAGGCCACTCTGTCTGCTGCATCATCAGACCCCCAAAAATCTGCCTGGGTGGTGGATCCCAGGAGAACTGATCCTGCTCTACCTCTGACACAACTCAACTCCCCTCCACCCAAGAATTACAAACCCAGGGGCTCAAGAGAAAAAGAAACCTGGATTCCAGGAGTGATTCTCAGTTCCTTATTTGTTTCATCTTAAAAAAAGGAAATGTGCAGCCTCACCAGTGCTAAGTACAGAGAAGAATGATGTCCCTGCTCCTGCTGGCCACACCATTCCTGATCCAGGGCCACCTGGGCTCATGTTCAGCCAGGCCACTCTGTCTGCTGCATCATCAGACCCCAAAAATCTGCCTGGGTGGTGGATCCCAGGAGAACTGATCCTGCTCCACCTCTGACACAACTCAACTCCCCTCTACCCAAGAATTACAAACCCAGGGGCTCAAGACAAAAAGAAACCTGGATTCCAGGAGTGATTATTCTCAGTTCCTTATTTGTTTCACCTTAAAAAAAGGGAAATGTGCAGCCTCACCAGAGCAAAGTAGAGAGGAAGATCTCCCTGCTCCTGCTGGCCACACCATTCCTGATCCAGGGCCACCTGGGCTCATGTTCAGCCAGGCCACTCTGTCCTGCTTCATCATCAGACCCCAAAAATCTGCCTGGGTGGTGGATCCCAGGAGAACTGATCCCCACAGTGCCTGTTCCACCTCTGACACAACTCAACTCCCCTCTACCCAAGAATTACAAAACCCAGGGGCTCAAGAGAAAAAGAAACCTGGATTCCAGGAGTGATTATTCTCAGTTCCTTATTTGTTTCATCTTAAAAAAAGGGTAATGTGCAGCCTCACCAGTGCCCAGGACAGGGGCAGAATGATGTCCCTGCTCCTGCTGGTCCACACCATTCCTGATCCAGGGTCACCTGGGCTCATGTTCAGCCAAGCCACTCTGTCTGCTGCATCATCAGACCCCAAAAATCTGCCTGGGTGGTGGATCCCAGGAGAACTGATCCCCACAGTGCCTGCTCCACCTCTGACACAACTGAACTCCCCTCTACCCGAGAATTACAAACCCAGGGGCTCAAGAGAAAAAGAAACCTGGATTCCAGGAGTGATTCTCAGTTCCTTATTTGTTTCACCTTAAAAAAAAAAGGGAAGGGGGTGGCAGTGAGGGCAACCTGATGGGACGTCCCACCGGGGAGCCAGGGATCCGCTCTGCAGCACAGCCCGTCCAAGCTCCACGAGGCTCACGAAGAACTCAGCACGGAGAGCACCAGCAAAAAAACAGCTCACAAACGGGAACACTCGAGATTTTTGCACATGCACAGGAAGCACGGACAGAGATGAGCCACCCACAGAGGCAGAGACACCGCAGGGCTATGGAGGAGATGACCGGGCACGGGGACACGCGCGCCTCGCGCATGCACACGCCGGGGACGGCCCCGAGTTGGGACTTTGTTTTCAAGCTTAAGAAAAAGGAGGGAGAATGGTTTGTGGTGAAGCTGATCAACTGTTCTGGCTCAGCCTCTTGGAAGAGAGCACCATTTTGTTTTGTTTTTCTGCGTGAACGTGCCAGTCCCTGGAAAAAAATCCTCTCGAGAGTACGGCAAGAAAAACCTTCCCTTTCCCCTTCCCGCTGCACCGGGGCTGGCTCCGACCCCACACTGAACTTTACAGGGATTTCCTTGAAAGGAACAAAGAGTTAGGATCATGGCTGAGATCCCTCTCAAGTCTCCACGCTCTCAGGAGGTGATCACAAAAGGTTTTGGATTGTTTCATACCCAAGCAGGGAAGAGAGCGGTTCCGTAAGCTCCGTCCTCCCCTGCCTAGCAGCCTGCAGGTCCCGCTGTCTGGTTGTAGCAGTAGGTTGGGCTGAAACACGAGGTAGGCCTCCATCACATGTCTACTCTAGCACAGCAGCTCCTGTGCAGTTTCCTCCTGTTTGAGGGCTCAGAGCCTAAATTTTCACATCTTCCTGGACACTGAGCTGGGAAAGGGTTTTCTTGATGCGGAGGGCGGTGAGCCGAGCCGCTCCGTTGGCGTACCAGCACTCTCGCATCATCTTGCCCATCACCCGTAGTGCCTGGCCAAGAAACAGCAGCAAATGTCAGTGCTCTGCCCTTCCCCCTGAGCCCACGTGGCTGCTGCTCTGCCTGGGTGCTGACACAGCCTCCACATCCCCCAAAAATCAGAGCACACCTTATAAAAGTTGTTCCCTTATCCTCAGGGAGTCACGGAATGGTTTGAGTTGGAAGAGACCCTAAAGCTCATCTCATTCCATGTCAACCTTGGATTCTTTCAGGGAAGAGGCAGCCCCAGCTTCTCTGGGCAGCCCCAGATTTTTTGGGTATCCTGTGCCAGGGCCTCACCACCCTCACAGGGAGGAATTTCTTCCCAAAATCCCACCTAGCCCTGCCCTCTGGCACCGGGAAGCCATTCCCTCTTGTCCTGGAATTCCTTGGAAAGATTCTCCCCCCTTTTGTTCTTGCAAATGCTGCAAGGCCACAATCAGCTCAGCCCAAAGCTTCTGTTCTCCAAGCTGGACAATTCCTCCAAATACTGCAAGGCCACAATCAGCTCAGCCCAAAGCTTCTGTTCTCCAGGCTGGACAATCCCCTTTCCTCATGGAGATGAAAGCAGACCTCACCTCATAGCTCTGCCACCAGTTTGGGATGTTTGGCCTTAATTTCTGGTCACACACAACCTTCCTCATCTCCTCAATGGAAGGATCAGAGGGTACAAGGTCATAGTAGGGAAGCTGATACTCCTCATGGATACCTGAAAGGCAGAGCAGGGAAAAATGAAATTCCTGGGAACAGGGACCACGGCCACTGTGCTTGCTAAAGACAGACGGACGGAGGTTTGGGTTCCATGACTCACTGCTGAGATGCGTCAACACTTTGCAGTTATTTAGAACAGAAACTGAAGAATCTGGAATTGGAGCTAACAAGAAAAAAATTCAGGGAAATAAAATGCAGCTGCCTAAACTGGAACAGAGTCAGCAGGCTGGGATCAACACCTCCCAGGGTCACTGAATCTCCACGGCAGTGGGACTGGCACACGTGGGATGATGCTGCAGCTGCACGTGCCAAGACATTGATACTGATCTGGGGGAGTCCCTCAGAAATCAGCACCAGCATTTCCTGAAAATCCATCCAAAGGAAAATCAGCATTTCCTGAAAATCCAACCAAAGGAACACCAGCCACCAGTGGGAGCACCAACAGCCTTGACCCAACGCTGGCTGGGCTTAGCAGCGGTCGTGAGTCACTTCTGTGACTTCTCTTGGTGACAAAACCTCCCAAAGCTGATCAAACCTCCCTCCTCCTGATCCATGGAACCCCCCCAAGGTTCCCAGGAACAAGCATGGCCCACAAAGGACAGGACATTTACCTCCTGCATTGCACCTTCGGGCAATCTCCCAGTAGACCAAGCCCAAGGCGTAGATATCAGCACATTTAAATGAATCAAAATGTTTCATGTTGATGGTTTCATCCAAGACTTCTGGGGCCATGTATCTGCACAGAGAAAAGAAAAATAGATTCAGTCTGAGAGGGAATTCTTTGGAATGCAGTAAATGATTGGTTTTCCCAGCAGAAAAATCTCTGCTGGCATCAGAACAGAACAGGGCCCTGTGATCTAAGAGAGGGAAAAAAATAACTCAAGAACAACAGCAAAGCTGGGAAAAGAGGTAGAAATGTCCCAAAACTACATCAGGCTCCCACCAGAAGGTCCTAAAAGCTTGTTGTCATGTATTCAATGAGCTCCTGGTGCCAGGTTTACACGGCCAGCTCACATCTCCCAGCGTGGTGACACCTGGAACATCCCTTTGGCATCAATTTGGGCACAAAACTGACACTGCAAAACACTGGGAAATGCTAAATTCAGAGAATTCCCCCAGAGTTCAGGCATTTCCAGCCACTCAAATGCCTTCACCTGGCAAATCCCTTTGGCATCAATTTGGGAACAAAACTGACAGTGCAAGATACAAATGCTAAATTCAGAGAATTCCCCCAGTGTTCAACCCAGAGTTCAGGCATTTCCAGCCACTCAAATGCCTTCACCTGCAACATCCCTTTGGCATCAATTTGGGAACAAAACTGACACTGCAAGATACAAATGCTAAATTCAGAGAATTCCCCCAGTGTTCAATCCAGAGTTCAGGCATTTCCAGCCACCCAAATGCCTTCACCAGGAAAATCCCTTTGGCATCAATTTGGGAACAAAATTGACACTGCAAGATACAAATGTGAAATCAGAGAATTCCCTCAGTGCTCAACCTGCAGCTCAGGCATTTCCAGCCACCCAAATGCCTTCACCTGGAACATCCCTTTGGCATCAATTTGGGCACCAAATATGCTGCAAGACACTGGGAAATGCTAAATTCAGAGAATTCCCCCAGTGTTCAGGCATTTCCAGCCACTCAAATGCCTTCACCAGGAAAATCCCTTTGGCATCAATTTGGGAACAAAATTGACACTGCAAGATACAAATGCTAAATCCAGAGAATTCCCCCAGTGCTCAACCTGCAGCTCAGGCATTTCCAGCCACCAAAATGCCTTCACCAGGAAAATCCCTTTGGCATCAATTTGGGAACAAAACTGACACTGCAAGACACTGGGAAATGCTAAATTCAGAGAATTCCCCCAGAGTTCAGGCATTTCCAGCCACCCAAATGCCTTCACCTGGCAAATCCCTTTGGCATCAATTTGGGAACAAAACTGACACTGCAAGATACAAATGCGAAATCCAGAGAATTCCCCTAGTGCTCAACCTGCAGTTCAGGCATTTCCAGCCACCCAAATGCCTTCACCAGGAACATCCCTTTGGCATCAATTTGGGCACAAAACTGATGCTGCAAGACACTGGGAAATGCTAAATTTAGAAAATTCCCTCAGTGTTCAACCCAGAGCTCAGGCATTTCCAGCCACCCAAATGCCTTCACCAGGAAAATCCCTTTGGCATCAATTTGGGCACAAAACATGCTGCAAGACACAAATGCTAAATTTAGAAAATTCCCCCAGTGTTCAGGCATTTCCAGCCACCCAAATGCATTTTCCTACCTTTTGGTTCCAACCCTTTGGTTCGGGGCGATGTCGATGGTGTCGGTGACGGAGTCGTGCCGGACGGCCAGGCCCAGGTCAGCGATGGCACAGGTGCCGTTCTTCTTCACCAAAATGTTCTTGGATTTCAGGTCTCTGTGAGCAATCCCAGGTTTTCCTAGCAGAGCAAAAGGGTGTGTCACATCTTCTATGAAAAATCCTTTCCTTAGGATTTTTCCTCCTGAGAAGCTGAGAGGCCTCAGGAACAAAATGTAAACAATGATTATCTGCTGCTGTGGAATGCAACAGGTGGATCTGGGATTGGGCTCATGTTGGTTGTTTTTAATTAATGGCCTTTATTATTAATTCTTTTTTTTCTATTCTTAGCTAGCCTTCTGATGAAATCCTTTCCTCTATTCTTTTAGTATAGTTTTAATATAATATAGATCATAAAATAATAAATCAAGCCTTAAAATCACAGTAAGCCTTTATTATTAATTCTTTTTTTTCTATTCTTAGCTAGCCTTCTGATGGAATCCTTTCTTCTATTCTTTTAGTATAGTTTTAATATAATATAGATCATAAAATAATAAATCAAGCCTTCTGAAACATGGGAGCCAGATCCTCATCTCTTCCCTCATCCTAACACTGTCACAAGGGTCAAGCTGGGGAAATGCATTTGTAGAACTGGCACAGAGGCAGAGCTGGATTTCAGGGCGTTAAACCCGCTGTTGCAACACTTCTTCCTGTTTAGATTCCTAAGGAACAGAGCAGGGAAAAGCTCCAATTGTACTGGAATGCTCTTCCCAGGGAGGTGGTACAATCACCATCAAAAAAAGACTGGATGTGGCACTTGGTGCTACAGTCTAGTTGAGGTGTTAGAGCATAGGTTGGACTGGATGATCCTAATTAGAGATCTCTTCCAACCTCATGATTCTGTGATTCTGTGGTTCTGTGATTCTGTGATTCTGTGGTTCTGTGATTCTGTAGTTCTGTGATTCTGTAGTTCTGTAATTCTGTGATTCTGTACTTCTGTGATTCTGTGATTCTGTAATTCTGTGATTCTGTAGTTCTGTGATTCTGTGATTCTGTAATTCTGTGATTCTGCGGTTCTGTGATTCTGCAGTTCTGTGATTCTGCAGTTCTGTGATTCTGCAGTTCTGTGATTCTGCAGTTCTGTGATTCTGTAATTCTGTGATTCTGATTCTGTAGTTCTGTGATTCTGTAGTTCTGTGATTCTGTGGTTCTGTGATTCTGTGGTTCTGTGATTCTGTAATTCTGCAGTTCTGTGATTCTGTAGTTCTGTGATTCTGTAGTTCTGTGATTCTGTAGTTCTGTGATTCTGTGATTCTGTAGTTCTGTAATTCTGTAATTCTGTGATTCTGTAGTTCTGTGATTCTGTAGTTCTGTGATTCTGTAGTTCTGTGATTCTGTGATTCTGTAATTCTGTGATTCTGTAGTTCTGTGATTCTGTAGTTCTGTGATTCTGTAGTTCTGTGATTCTGTAGTTCTGTGATTCTGTAGTTCTGTGATTCTGTACTTCTGTGATTCTGTAGTTCTGTGATTCTGTAGTTCTGTGATTCTGTAATTCTGTGATTCTGTAATTCTGTGATTCTGTGATTCTGTGATTCTGTAGTTCTGTGATTCTGTAATTCTGTGATTCTGTGGTTCTGTGATTCTGTAATTCTGTGATTCTGTAGTTCTGTGATTCTGTAGTTCTGTGATTCTGTAGTTCTGTGATTCTGTAGTTCTGTGATTCTGTAATTCTGTGATTCTGTGATTCTGTGATTCTGTGATTCTGTAGTTCTGTAATTCTGTGATTCTGTGATTCTGTAGTTCTGTAATTCTGTGATTCTGTGATTCTGTGATTCTGTGATTTTGTAGTTCTGTGATTCTGTAATTCTGTGATTCTGTAGTTCTGTGATTCTGTGGTTCTGTGATTCTGTAGTTCTGTGATTCTGTAATTCTGTGATTCTGTAATTCTGTGATTCTGTAATTCTGTGATTCTGTGGTTCTGTGATTCTGTGATTCTGTAGTTCTGTGATTCTGTGGTTCTGTGATTCTGTAGTTCTGTGATTCTGTGATTCTGTAATTCTGTGATTCTGTGGTTCTGATTCTGTAGTTCTGTGATTCTGTAATTCTGTGATTCTGTAATTCTGTGATTCTGTAATTCTGTGATTCTGTAGTTCTGTGATTCTGTAGTTCTGTGATTCTGTGACTCTGTGATTCTGTAGTTCTGTGATTCTGTGATTCTGTAGTTCTGTGATTCTGTAGTTCTGTAGTTCTGTGATTCTGTGATTCTGTACTTCTGTGATTCTGTACTTCTGTGATTCTGTGATTCTGTAGTTCTGTGATTCTGTGGTTCTGTAGTTCTGTGATTCTGTAGTTCTGTGATTCTGTAATTCTGTGATTCTGTAGTTCTGTGATTCTGTAGTTCTGTGATTCTGTAGTTCTGGGATTCTGTAATTCTGGGATTCTGTAATTCTGGGATTCTGTAGTTCTGTGATTCTGTAGTTCTGTGATTCTGTAATTCTGTGATTCTGTGATTCTGTAGTTCTGTGATTCTGTAGTTCTGTGATTCTGTAATTCTGTGATTCTGTAATTCTGTAATTCTGTGATTCTGTAATTCTGTGATTCTGTAGTTCTGTGATTCTGTGATTCTGTAGTTCTGTGATTCTGTACTTCTGTGATTCTGCGTTTTGGAGGCGCCACTGATGCAGTGGCACGCAGAGGCCTCCAGAGGGATGTAAACTCCACATCCCAGCATAGGTGCAGACGTCAGGAGTTTGTGATTCTGCTTCTGCCTGTGCTCACATCCCACCCAGGCAGCGCCAATTTTAGGATGGGATGTGAAAATGGTGATATAACTCCTGGGTTAACCCACTTCACAGGCAGCCAAAGCAATGGCTCTATTTCTGCTCCAGAAGCACCAGATGAAGCCGGGCTGACTCAGGCAGGGTTTGCTGCACAGCACATCAGCTTCTGTGGCAAACATCTTTTATGAAAAATCCTTTCCTTAGGATTTTTCCTCCTGAGAAGCTGAGAGGCCTCAGGAACAAAATGTAAACATTGATTATCTGCTGCTGTGGAATGCAGCAGGTGGATCTGTGATTAGTCCATGTTAAATGTTTGTAATTAATGGCCAATCACAGTGAGCTGGCTCGGACTTTCTGTCCGAGCCACAAGCCTTTGTTATTCATTTTTTGCTATTCTATTCTTAGCTAGCCTTCTGATTAAACCTTTTCTTCTATTCTTTTAGTATAGTTTTAATGTAATATATATCATAAAATAATAAATCAAGCTTTCTGAAACGTGGACTCAGATCCTCGTCTTCCCTCATCCCCCTGTGAACACCATCACAATCCTGCTTTATCCTCCCCTCAAAAATTCCTAATTTCCTGTTTTAGTTTTTACCCTGAGTGCCCACAATCTCCATGTGCAGGTGGGCCAGCCCACTGGCAGCAGACAGGGCCAGCTTGATCATGCCCTCGATGGTCACCGTGTAGCGGTTCAGGTAATCGAAGAGAGAGCCGTGCTCGTGGTAGTCAGAGACCAGCCACAGCTGAGTCCACGTCCCGTTATCTGCAACAGGAAAGAGATGGAGCTCAGGCACATCCAGAGCAGGGATGGCCACTGAGCATCCCCCACAGGTTTTTGGGACAGAGCAGAGCTGCTGGGTAAGGCTGTAGCTTAACAGAAACAAGGAAGAAATGGCTCAAATCAGCCATAGCGCGGCCAGTAGGACCAGAACAGTGATTTTCTTTACTGGTGAGGCAGCAGCTTGAATCCTGGAGTAGTTCTGGGCAGTGTAGAGGCCCAGAGAAGCTGATTGAATCAGCTTTAGTCCCCCTTGACAGGAAAGATGTGGAGGTGCTGGAATGTGACCAGAGATGGACAACAGAGCTGGGGAAGGGAACTGATAATGCTGAAGAGCAGCTGAAGGAGCTGCAGGTCTCAACCTGAAGAAAAGGAGGCTCAGAGTGGACCTTTTCACTCTGATCAACTTCTTGACATGGGGATGGAGGTGCTGGAGTGTGACCAGAGATGGGCAATAGAGCTGGGGAAGGGAATGGATAATTCTGAAGAGCAGCTGAGGGAGCTGCAGGGCTCAAAATGAAGGAGGCTCAGGGACAACCTTCTCACTCTGATCAACTTCTTGACATGGGGATGGAGGTGCTGGAATGTGACCAGAGATGAGCAATGGAGCTGGGGAAGGGTGTGGACAACTTGTGAAGAGCAGCTGAGGGAGCTGGAGGGCTCATCCTGAAGAAAAGGAGGTTCAGGGGGGACCTTTACACTCAGATCAACTTGACAGGAGGATGGAGGTGCTGGAATGTGACCAGAGATGGACAACGGAGCTGGGGAAGGATGGGGATAACTTCTAAAGTGCAGCTGAGGGAGCTGGAGGGCTCAACCTGAAGAAAAGGAGGCTCAGGGGAGATCTTCTCACTCTGATCAACTTCTTGACATGGGGATGGAGGTTCTGGAGTGTGACCAGAGATGGACAACAGAGCTGGGGAAGGGAACTGATAATGCTGAAGAGCAGCTGAAGGAGCTGCAGGTCTCAACCTGAAGAAAAGGAGACTCAGGAGAGATCTTCTCATGATGTTCAACTTCTTGACATGGGGGACATGGAGATGGAGGTGCTGGAGTGTGACCAGAGATGGACAACAGAGCTGGGGAAGGGTGTGGACAACTTGTGAAGAGCAGCTGAGGGAGCTGGAAGGCTCTACCTGAAGAAAAGGAGGTTCAGGGGTGACCTCATGCTGTTCAACTTCTTGACAAGGGGATGGAGGTGCTGGAATGTGACCACAGATGGACAACAGAGCTGGGGAAGGGAATGGACAACTTGTGAAGAGCAGCTGAGGGAGCTGGAGGGCTCAACCTGAAGAAAAGGAGGCTCAGGGGAGATCTTCTCACTCTGATCAACTTCTTGACATGGGGATGGAGGTTCTGGAGTGTGACCAGAGATGGACAACAGAGCTGGGGAAGGGAATGGATAATGCTGAAGAGCAGCTGAAGGAGCTGCAGGTCTCAACCTGAAGAAAAGGAGACTCAGGAGAGATCTTCTCATGATGTTCAACTTCTTGACATGGGGGACATGGAGATGGAGGTGCTGGAGTGTGACCAGAGATGGACAACAGAGCTGGGGAAGGGTGTGGACAACTTGTGAAGAGCAGCTGAGGGAGCTGGAAGGCTCTACCTGAAGAAAAGGAGGTTCAGGGGTGACCTCATGCTGTTCAACTTCTTGACAAGGGGATGGAGGTGCTGGAATGTGACCACAGATGGACAACAGAGCTGGGGAAGGGAATGGACAACTTGTGAAGAGCAGCTGAGGGAGCTGGAGGGCTCAACCTGAAGAAAAGGAGGCTCAGAGTGGACCTTTTCACTCTGATCAACTTCTTGACATGGGGATGGAGGTGCTGGAGTGTGACCAGAGATGGACAACAGAGCTGGGGAAGGGAATGGATAATGCTGAAGAGCAGCTGAGGGAGCTGCAGGGCTCAACCTGAAGAAAAGGAGACTCAGGGGAGATCTTCTCATGATGTTCAACTTCCTGACATGGGGGACATGGAGATGGAGGTGCTGGAATGTGACCACAGACGGACAATGGAGCTGGGGAAGGGTGTGGACATCTTGTGAAGAGCAGGTGAGGGAGCTGCAGGTCTCAACCTGAAGAAAAGGAGGCTCAGGGGAGATCTTCTCATGATGTTCAACTTCCTGACAGGAGGATGGAGCCAGGTGGGATAACAAGCAACAGCACCAAAGGAAATGGCCTAAAGTCACACCAGGGAAGGTTGAGATTGGAAATTAAGACAAAACTTCTTGGAAAGGGTGGTGAGGCACTGGAACAGTGGTGAAGCCTCTGCTCAAGGCTTGAGGCACCTCTTACCTTTGTTATCTGCAGCGATGAAGCCCAGGATGTTCTCGTGCCTCAGCATCACCGTTTGGTAGATCTCTGCCTCCCTGAACCAGGAACGCTCCTCACGCGACGAGAAGATCTTCACAGCCACGTCACCCCCGCGCCACCTGCCCCTCCAGACCTCCCCAAAGCGGCCTTTGCCAATGATCTCCTGCAGGACAATGGTGCGAGCCACCGTCCGCTGCACGAACAGAGGCAAGCCTGGGGACAAGGAGAGGAAGGAATCAATCCCTGTGGTGATAGAAGCCAGGTCTCGTAAGCTCTTGGGGGTTTATTTCACACTCAAGATAGCTCAGCTACCTCAGAAGGCAGAAAATCAGCAGGATGGCTTCTGTGGTAGTGCTGGAAACAGAAAATTTTAAACAAAAGGCAAAATAACAAAATTCTTTACAGAGGAAACCTGAGCTGGGTGCAAGAGGGAAAAACCCAAACTCCACTGAGGTAAGGGTTTCTTCAAGCCAGGTCTTATAAAGTCTTGGAGTTTTATTTCACACCCAAGATAGCTCAGCTACCTCAGAAGGCAGAAAATCAGCAGGATGGCTTCTGTGGTAGTGCTGGAAACAGAAAATTTTAAACAAAAGGCAAAATAACAGAACTCTTTACAGAGGAAACCCGAGGTAGGTGCAAGAGGGGAAAAACCCAAACTCCACTGATGTAAGGATCTCCTTGAGTCAGGACTTATAAGCTCTTGGAGATCTATTTCACAATCAAGATAGCTCAGCTACCTCAAAAGGCAGAAAATCAGCAGGATGGATTCTGTGGTAGTGTTGGAAACAGAAAATTTTAAACAAAAGGCAAAATAACAAAGTTCCTTATAGAGAAAACCTGAGCCACGTGCAAGAGGGAAAAAAAGTAACTCCACTGTTATTAGGGTCTCTTCAAGCCAGGTCTTATAAAGTCTTGGGGATTTATTTCACACCCAAGATAGCTCAGCTACCTTAGAAGGCATAAAATCAGCAGGATGGCTTCTGTGGTAGTGTAGGAAATGGAAAAGTTTAAATAAAAGGCAAAACAAAAAATCTCTTTATACAGAAAACTCGAGGTTCCTGCTCCTGGTAAAACACCCCACAAAAGCAATCAGTTCTTTTGTTCTCTTCTTTTTCTAGTGAATTGCTCAGGTGGGACTTTTCAGCTCCTGTCCAATTGGCTCTCCTTAAGTTTGAGGTGAAGTCCCTCAGGTCCTAAGAGGTGTCTCCTTTGATAATTCAGGAGAGAAACTTCTGGGTTTTTTTCCTTTTTAAGGAGACAAAGGATAATTTGGTCACTCTGTCAACAGGGGGCACATTGCTACACTGTGGTAGCAAAAATCCTCCTGAAACCCCAGAGGGTGAAGAAAATCCTCAAATCTAGCAGGATCTACATTTGATAACTACTGGGAGCCTGAGCAAGACCCAAACCAGGGAATTGGTGGCAGCTCCTGTGTGGGATGTGCCACTGCTTGGGCAGAATCTGCATTTTGCTTTGAAGCAGAGCAGTTGAGGAAGTTCTGTTCCACCACAGATGAAAGGAACTGCAGCCTCAATATGCAAAGAATGGAACTTGAAGTCAGTTTCTGTCAAAAAGCAGAAATCTCCCCAAATTTATCTTAAGAAAGGAGTCCCAACATCGCTGCCATTGCTTACAGAAAGCACAGAGCTCACCTGCACAGAAAAGATCCCAAATATTTTATATATAGCAGCAGATGTGCTGCTGAAGGTTTATTCCCTGGTCAAATATCAGGTTGTGACATTCTCAGCCTCTGTGGATTTTCCATCTGCTATAGAATCCCTTCTATTCTTTAACCCAACTATTTCCTAGTTCAAAGGCACCACTAAACTGTGACTTTCCATCTATTCTGGGGATTCCTTTCAAGCCAACACTGCACATCATCCACCTGGGAAGAGCCAAGGGTTCTTTGGGATGAAATGAGCTGTGCAAATGCACTGTTTGTAGTGTAAAATGTTGATCTGCTGGGATCTCAAATTTATCTTAAGAAAGGAGTCCCAGCATTGCTTACAGAAAGCACAGAGCTCACCTGCACAGAAAAGATCCCAAATATTTTATATATAGCAACAGATGTGTTGCTGAAGGTTTATTCCCTGGTCAAATATCAGGTTGTGACATTCTCAGCCTCTTCTATTTTCCTACAGTTTCCATCTGCTGTAGAATCCCTTCTATTCTTTAACCCAACTATTTCCTAGTTCAAAGGCACCACTGAACTGTGACTTTCCATCTATTCTGGGGATTCCTTTCAAGTGCTACAGAACTGCACATCATCCACCTGGGAAGAGCCAAGGGTTCTTTGGGATGAAATGAGCTGTGCAAATGCACTGTTTGTAGTGGAAAATGTTGATCTGCTGGGATCTCAAATTTATCTTAAGAAAGGAGTCCCAGCATCGCTTACAGAAAGCACAGAGCTGCCCACAGCATGCACAGAAAAGATCCCAAATATTTTATATGTAGCAGCAGCATTCCCTGGTCAATTATCAGGTTGTGAGTTTCTCAGCCTCTTCTATTTTCCTACAGTTTCCATCTGCTGTAGAATCCCTCCTATTCTTTAACCCAACTATTTCCTACTTCAAAGGCACCACTGAACTGTGACTTTCCATCTATTCTGGGGATTCCTTTCAAGCCAACACTGCACATCATCCCCCTGGGAAGAGCCAAGGGTTCTTCAGGATGAAATGAGCTGTGCAAATGCACTGTTTGTAGTGGAAAATGTTGATCTGCTGGGATCTCAAATTTATCTTAAGAAAGGAGTCCCAGCATCGCTGCCATCGCTTACAGAAAGCACAGAGCTGCCCACAGCATGCATAGAAAAGATCCCAAATATTTTATATATAGCAGCAGATGTGCTGCTGAAGGTTTATTCCCTGGTCAAATATCAGGTTGTGACATCCTCAGCCTCTGTGGATTTTCCATCTGCTGTAGAATCCCTTAAATTCTTTAGTTCAAAGGCACCACTGAACTGTGACTTTCCATCTATTCTGGGGATTCCTTTCAAGCCAACACTGCACATCATCCACCTGGGAAGAGCCAAGGGTTCTTTGGGATGAAATGAGCTGTGCAAATGCACTGTTTGTAGTGTAAAATGTTGATCTGCTGGGATCTCAAATTTATCTTAAGAAAGGAGTTCCAACATCGCTGCTATTGCTTACAGAAAGCACAGAGCTCACCTGCACAGAAAAGATCCCAAATATTTTATATATAGCAGCAGATGTGCTGCTGAAGGTTTTTTCCCTGGTCAAATATCAGGTTGTGACATCCTCAGCCTCTGTGGATTTTCCATCTGCTGTAGAATCCCTTAAATTCTTTAACCCAACTATTTCCTAGTTCAAAGGCATCACTGAACTGTGACTTTCCATCTATTCTGGGGATTCCTTTCAAGCCAACACTGCACATCATCCACCTGGGAAGAGCCAAGGGTTCTTTGGGATGAAATGAGCTGTGCAAATGCACTGTTTGTAGTGGAAAATGTTGATCTGCTGGGATCTCCCCCATTTTCCTGCAGCTTTGATGCAGATGACATCCAACACCACACAGCTTTAGCAGTTCATGGCTGTTTCCAACCCAAATCCTGTTCCAAGGCTAAACTGGGAACAGATTTTTGCTCTTGCAGTTTAGGAGAAGTTTAACTACTGCTTCTACTGAATTTAAACATCCCTTCAAGTTCCTCATGACAGACCCCCTGAAGGCTTTGAGGCAGCAAAGCTGTGGCAACCACCAACCCAAGGAGACAACCTCAAGTTCTCACCGGTCACGTCCCATCATCTCGCAATAATACCTGAGCCAGAGCCGGAGGTGGAGAGATCGTAGACCAGATCTTGCAAGGTCTTGTCCTTGGAAAGGCACATTTCACAAGAAGGATCCTCCATGTCCAGCCTCTGGCGGTTGTGATAGACCCGTTGGTGGTGGTGGAACACGAAGACCACGATGATCATGACGACGAAGACGAGGAACACGGGCCCGGCGATGACGGCCACCAGCTCCACCGGACCCCAGCTCGAAGGGGGCTCGTTGTCTTTCAGGTGTCCTTGGGAGGAGAAAAAAACAGAGAGATTTTGAGGAAATGATCGTTGCTTTGAGGATTTTGGAGTGTTTTACTGGATAATGTTAGCCTGGGGATATATTAAATAACAGGGTTAAGGTGGGGTTGATCATCAAGCAGGCAAAATGCAGCTGAAACTCTAAAAAGAAGTTTTGTGGGATATTCACTCTCTTAGACAGGAGTGTGTTCTGGGCTGATTTTCCAGAACACTCTGCAGTTCACCTTCCATTTGAACTCAACCAATTGGCCAGAGCTCCCTGCTCCCTCTCTCCCTGCAGCAATCAGTGAACTCGTACCTGGAAACAATGATTTGTTGTTTTGAGCACAGATGAGACCTCTCCACTGCTCCTAAGGAAAATGACTCTGCAGTCTTCCCAGCACCCACTAAAAACCAGCCCAAAACAGAAAGTAGGAGGTGTGAGGAAGCACCACATGCCCTCTCTGTCCCAGGAATGAGAAGCAGAAGTTTCCCACACCCTCACTCAGAGGCAGGGCTGCTTCCCCTGCATGTGTTCTGAACAGAGGCACCTTCCTCCCCACACACTTTGCTCTGAAGCTGCTGCAATGTTCCTTTCCTTGTGCTCAGCACTGAAAAGATTTGGAGTCTTGGAAGGGAAACAACACCAGCTGATAAAGGGAAAACACACATTCCCATTTGAATTTGAAGTAGTTTCCACTTTACAGATGAAGGAAATAAAAGTGCTCAAGTTCATGCAGCGACTGAAGGGCTGAGAACTCCAAATTCCCAATCCCAAGCAGACAGCTCCTCTCCTCCCACTTCAAACACATGATTTATCTCATTCTCTACTTACCACTGGGAACCATTAAATCAATTTTGTTGCAAAAATCCGAGTAGCAGCAGTGAGTGTTCCTCAGATCCTCTGAACTCAGACAATAGAAGGGTTTCCCAGCAGGAATCAGTTTGGCCTCAGGAATGCAGGTCCGAACGTGGTGTTTGACACCGTCCAGGTTGAAGACAGACACCATGCAGGCACCGTCCGTCTCACACGTGGAGTTGGCTTGTTTGCAGTCAGAGCACAGACATGTCAAAGCTGAAAGCAAAACAAGATCAACCCCTTAAAACCCACAGAGAGCAAAAGCTCGAAGGAAGAAGGAAAGCTTCTTGAAATTCTCCATTTCAAGAGGCGCTCTCAAGCTCTGGTAGAACCGGCTCTGCAAACAGCACAAGTCATGCTCAGTATTCCAGACCTGCAAGAATCCAATTGCAGCATGAAACAGACTGTGGAGGCAGAGGAGCCTTTCCAGGAGGTGCCTGTCCAGGCAGCCCTTTGCCTGCCCCTGTTGCAATCACCACCAGCCATGACCCAAGTCATGCCCGCAAACCGGGTGAGATCCGACTGAGATCCTGTCCCAGCCCAGCCTCAGGTCAGACTCAACCCAAAAACCAACAATTCCTGCAACTGACTCAATCCAAGCCCAACAATTCCTCCAACTGACTGACCTGATTCCACCTGGGCTGAGGGTCCAGGCTCCCTGGAGCTGGCCAGGGACCACCAGCCATGACCCAAGTCATGCCTGCAAACTGGGCGAGATCTGAGCGAGATCCAACTGAGATCCTGTCCCAGCCCAACCTCAGGTCAGACTAAACCCAAACCCAACAATTCCTCCATCTGACTGACCTGATGCCACCTGGGCTGAGTGTCCAGGCTCCCTGGAGCTGGCCAGGGATGACCACCAGCCATGACCCAAGTCATGCCTGCAAACTGGGCAAGATCCGACCAAGATCCAGGTAAGATTTGGGCGAGATCTGACCAAGATCTTCTCCCAGCCCAACCTCAGCTCAGACTCAACCCAAACCCAACAATTCCTCAAAACTGATTCCACCTGGGCTCAGTGTCCAGGCTCCCTGGAGCTGCCTCATCTGGGCTGGCCAGGGACCACCAGCCATGACCCAAGTCATGCCTGCAAACTGGGCGAGATCTGACCAAGATCTTCTTCCAGCCCAACCTTGGGTCAGACTCAACACAAACCCAACAATTCCTCAAACCTGATGCCACCTGGGCTCAGTGTCCAGGCTCTCTGGAGCTGGCCAGGGACCACCAGCCATGACCCAAGTCACACCTGCAAACTGGGCGAGATCCGGGCGAGATCCAACTGAGATCCTCTCCCAGCCCAACCTCAGGTCAGACTCAACCCAAACCCAACAATTCCTCCAACTGACTCAATCCAAGCCCAACAATTCCTCCAACTGACTGACCTGGGTTCAGTGTCCAGGCTCTCTGGAGCTGCCTCATCTGGGCTGGCCAGGGACCACCAGCCATGACCCAAGTCATGCCTGCAAACTGGGCGAGATCCAAGCGAGATCCAACTGAGATCCTCTCCCAGCCCAACCTCAGGTCAGACTCAACCCAAACCCAACAATTCCTCAAACCTGATTCCACCTGGGTTCAGTGTCCAGGCTCCCTGGAGCTGCCTCATCTGGGCTGGCCAGGGACCACCAGCCATGACCCAAGTCATGCCTGCAAAGGGGCAAGATCTGACTGAGATCAAATTGAGATCAGGTCCCAGCCCAACCTCGGGTCAAACTCAACCCAAAAATCAACAATTCCTCCAACTGACTGACCTGATGCCACCTGGGTTCAGTGTCCAGGCTCTCTGGAGCTCGCCAGGGATGACCACCAGCCATGACCCAAGTCATGCCTGCAAAGGGGCAAGATCTGAGCGAGATCCAGGTAAGATCTGGGCAAGATCTGACCAAGATCTTCTCCCAGCCCAACCTCAGGTCAGACTCAACCCAAACCCAACAATTCCTCAAACCTGATTCCACCTGGGTTCAGTATCCAGGCTCCCTGGAGCTGGCC
Organism: Calcarius lapponicus; assembly: GCA_039654755.1. Lineage (NCBI taxonomy): Eukaryota > Metazoa > Chordata > Aves > Passeriformes > Fringillidae > Calcarius > Calcarius lapponicus. The sequence goes on from JBBFKN010000188.1 coordinate 26,750, forward strand.
AGGGACCACCAGCCATGACCCAAGTCATGCCTGCAAACTGGGCGAGATCTGAGCGAGATCCAACTGAGATCCTGTCCCAGCCCAACCTCGGGTCAGACTCAACCCAAAAATCAACAATTCCTCCAACTGACTGACATGATGCCACCTGGGTTCAGTGTCCAGGCTCCCTGGAGCTGCTCAATCTGGGTTGGCCAGGGATGACCACCAGCCATGACCCAAGTCATGCCTGCAAACTGGGCAAGATCCGACTGAGATCTTCTCCCAGCCCAACCTCAGGTCAGACTCAACCCAAAAACCAACAATTCCTCCAACTGACTGACCTGATGCCACCTGGGCTCAGTGTCCAGGCTCCCTGGAGCTGGCCAGGGACCACCAGCCATGACCCAAGTCATGCCTGCAAAGGGGCAAGATCTGAGCGAGATCAAATTGAGATCAGGTCCCAGCCCAACTTCAGGTGAGACTCAACCCAAAAATCAACAATTCCTCCAACTGACTGACCTGATTCCACCTGGACTGAGTGTCCAGGCTCCCTGGAGCTGGCCAGGGATGACCACCAGCCATGACCCAAGTCACGCCTGCAAACTGGGCAAGATCTGACTGAGATCAAATTGAGATCAGGTCCCAGCCCAACCTCAAAAATCAACAATTCCTGCAACTGACTGACCTGATGCCACCTGGGCTCAGTGTCCAGGCTCTCTGGAGCTGGCCAGGGACCACCAGCCATGACCCAAGTCACGCCTGCAAACTGGGCGAGATCCGACTGAGATCTTCTCCCAGCCCAACCTCAGGTCAGACTCAACACAAACCCAACAATTCCTCAAACCTGATTCCACCTGGGCTCAGTGTCCAGGCTCCCTGGAGCTGGCCAGGGACCACCAGCCATGACCCAAGTCATGCCTGCAAAGGGGCAAGATCTGACTGAGATCAAATTGAGATCAGGTCCCAGCCCAACCTCAGGTCAGACTCAACCCAAAAACCAACAATTCCTCCAAATGACTGACCTGATGCCACCTGGGTTGAGTGTCCAGGCTCTCTGGAGCTGGCCAGGGACCACCAGCCATGACCCAAGTCATGCCTGCAAACTGGGCGAGATCCGAGCGAGATCCAACTGAGATCCTGTCCCAGCCCAACCTTGGGTCAGACTCAACCCAAACCCAACAATTCCTCAAACCTGATTCCACCTGGGTTCAGTGTCCAGGCTCCCTGGAGCTGGCCAGGGACCACCAGCCATGCCTGCAAACTGGGCAAGATCTGAGCGAGATCCAACTGAGATCCTCTCCCAGCCCAACCTCAGGTCAGACTTAACCCAAAAATCAACAATTCCTCCAACTGACTGACCTGATGCCACCTGGGTTCAGTGTCCAGGCTCCCTGGAGCTGGCCAGGGACCACCAGCCATGACCCAAGTCACGCCTGCAAACTGGTGAGATCCGTGCGAGATCTTCTCCCAGCCCAACCTCGGGTCAGACTCAACCCAAAACTCAACAATTCCTCCATCTGACTGACCTGATGCCACCTGGGCTGAGTGTCCAGGCTCCCTGCTGGCCAGGGATGACCACCCCAGCTCAGGGAGCAGCTGGCAGAGGCCAAAGCAAAGCCAATCCCAAGTGAGTGCACGAGCCGAGCGTGCACGCCCGGCTAGATCAGCCACTTCTTTAATAACCGCTTCCCTGATCCGAGACACTACCTTGGGTCAAATAAATTCCTGGCTTTTTGCCTGCTCTCCACAAAGATCATTTGGATAAAGAGAAGGAGAGAAAACTCTGAGGCAGATTCCCACATTTTTTCCACCTCCCAGCTGTCATTGGACTTTTCTCAAGCTGCCTGAAAAACCGTAAGCAAATCCTCAGGCCTTGGGAACAAAGAGGAATCCAACAATGTCAAGAAGAAGGGTGGGGCTTGTTTAGCAGCACTGCTGGGTTTTCAGCAGCTTTCATCAGCTCTCCCAGCCTTCCCAGAGGGAATCTAAAACATGTCCTTACCTGCTGAAGAACTTTCAGGTAAGGAGGGGGTGAAGAAAGGTTTGAAAAGACACAAGTGCCACAGTTAACTCTGATCTAAATCCTCTCAGTGTAAAGACACACACAAAATCACCCTCAAGATTTGTGTGTGGGGCCATGTTACCCTAAGCTGAATGAAAAACAAGCTGCTCCTGATTTACTCAGGGTTCCTTTAGGAGGAAGACACCCATTAGCCCTTATCCCAGAGACCTGGCTAAATCAATCAGGCTAATTGCATTACTATTCACTTAATTCTCTCTGGACTCTGCTCCTCCTTTTGCAGCTGCTGTTGTGAGCTGGTTCAGAGTGCAGAAAAGACAAGTCAGAAAAATCCAAACACTTGGGGGGAACAAAAGTTGGTGATAAAGGAGATTTTATGAAAATCTGAGATTTTATGAAACTCAGGAGTTGGACTGGATGATCCTGGTGGGCCCTTTGTAATTCAGGATATTTCGTGATTCTGTAACTCTGTGATCAAAAACTGAAGAGCTGGGGAGTGAGACACCTTTAAAAAGCATCATAAAGCAAAGGGAGCTTTATAGCAGGTGCTCAGCACAGGCCAGAGAAAAAGAGACACAGGACAGAAAACAGACAAGACAAAAAGGGACACAGGACAGACTGATCAGTGTTGAGAAGGGTGGAAAACATCCACAGATTGTGAAGATTTTGAGAAGAAATGTTCTAAGGAAAGGAAAAAAGGAGATTTTATGAAAATCTGAGATTTTCTGAAACACTGACCAGGAGTTGGACTGGATGATCCTGGTGAGCCCTTTCTAATTCAGGATATTTCGTGATTCTGTAACTCTGTGATCAAAAGCTGAAGAGCTGTGGAGTGAGACACCTTTAAAAAGCATCATAAAGCAAAGGGAGCTTTATAGCAGGTGCTCAGCACAGGCAGAGAAAAAGGGACACAGGACAGAAAACAGACAAGACAAAAAGGGACACAGGACAGACTGATCAGGGTTGAGAAGGGTGGAGAACATCCACAGATTGTGAAGATTTTGAGAAGAAATGTTCTAATGACAGGAAAAAAGGAGATTTTATGAAAATCTGAGATTTTATGTAACACTGACCAGGAGTTGGACTGGATGATCCTGGTGGGCCCTTTCCAATTCAGGATATTTTGTGATTCTGTAACTCTGTGATCAAAAGCTGAAGAGCTGGGGAGTGAGACACCTTTAAAAAGCATCATAAAGCAAAGGGAGCTTTATACCAGGCACAGGCAGAGAAAAAGGGACACAGGACAGAAAACAGACAAGACAAAAAGGGACACAGGACAGAAAACAGACAAGACAAAAAGGGACACAGGACAGACTGATCAGGGTTGAGAAGGGTGGAGAACATGCAGAGATTGTGAAGATTTTGAGAGGAAATGTTCTAATGACAGGAAAACCCCCCTTCCAGAACCAGTAGAGTCAGAAGAGTGCAGAAAAGACAATTCAGAAAAATCCAAACACTTGGGGGGAACAAAGGTTGGTGATAAAGGAGATTTTATGAAAATCTGAGATTTTATGAACCACTGACCAGGAGTTGGACTGGATGATCCTGGTGAGCCCTTTCCAATTCAGGATATTTCGTGATTCTGTAACTCTGTGATCAAAAACTGAAGAGCTGGGGAGTGAGACACCTTTAAAAAGCATCATAAAGCAAAGGGAGCTTTATAGCAGGTGCTCAGCACAGGCAGAGCAAAAGGGACACAGGACAGAAAACAGACAAGACAAAAAGGGACACAAGACAGAAAACAGACAAGACAAAAAGGGACACAGGACAGAAAACAGACAAGACAAAAAGGGACAGAGGACAGAAAACAGACAAGACAAAAAGGGACACAGGACAGACTGATCAGTGTTGAGAAGGGTGGAGAACATGCACAGATTGTGAAGATTTTGAGAAGAAATGTTCCAATGAAAGGAAAAAAACCCTCCACTAACATGCACTTCAAACAGCTCCAGAACCAGTAGAATCAGAAGAGTGCAGAAAAGACAATTCAGAAAAATCCAAACACTTGGGGGGAACAAAAGTTGGTGATAAAGGAGATTTTATGAAAATCTGAGATTTTATGAACCACTGACCAGGAGTTGGACTGGATGATCCTGGTGGGCCCTTGGTAATTCAGGATATTTTGTGATTCTGTAACTCTGTGATCAAAAGCTGAAGAGCTGTGGAGTGATTCACCTTTAAAAAGCATCATAAAGCAAAGGGAGCTTTATAGCAGGTGCTCAGCACAGGCAGAGAAAAAGGGACACAGGACAGAAAACAGACAAGACAAAAAGGGACACAGGACAGAAAACAGACAAGACAAAAAGGGACACAGGACAGAAAACAGACAAGACAAAAAGGGACACAGGACAGACTGATCAGGGTTGAGAAGGGTGGAAAACATCCACAAATTCTGAAGATTTTGAGAAGAAATGTTCTAATGAAAAGGAAAAAAACCTCCACTAACATGCACTTCAAACAGCTCCAGAACCAGTAGAGACAGAAGAGTGCAGAAAAGACAATTCAGAAAAATCCAAACACTTGGGGGGGAACAAAGGTTGGGGCTAAAGGAGATTTTATGAAAATCTGAGATTTTATGAAACACTGACCAGGAGTTGGATTGGATGATCCTGGTGGGCCCTTTGTAATTCACGATATTTTGTGATTCTGTAACTCTGTGATCAAAAGCTGAAGAGCTGGGGAGTGAGACACCTTTAAAAAGCATCAGAAAGCAAAGGGAGCTTTACAGCAGGTGCTCAGCACAGGCAGAGAAAAAGGGACACAGGAGAGAAAACAGACAAGACAAAAAGGGACACAGGACAGAAAACAGACAAGACAAAAAGGGACACAGGACAGACTGATCAGTGTTGAGAAGGGTGGAAAACATCCACAGATTGTGATGATTTTGAGAAGAAATGTTCTAATGAAAGGAAAAAAACCCTCCACTAACATGCACTTCAAACCAGAATCAGGGTTTTCCCATGGTCAGCAGAGCACAGAAAAGACAATTCAGAAAAATCCAAACACTTGGGGGAAACAAAGGTTGGGGCTAAAGGAGATTTGATGAAAATCTGAGATGGCAAAGAGCAGCCAGGGCACATTCCTGCCTTCATGTCTACTTAAAAGGAAATGGTCTTTTAAAGAATCTCCCTTATTACTTATCAAAAGCTCGAGGTACAAATTAAAAACATTTAACCCACACACATTTCACTGTGTAGGTTCTTTTCAGTTTGATTTAGATACAACAAAACTGAACTTTGTTCCTGTTAAGACTCATTTTTTGAGGTCTCAATTCCAAGATTTAAGCTGTGGCAGTTTTGTTTCCAGAAGCTACAAAGCAAACAAAACACTTCGACTGCACTAAGAAAAACTGGTTTTGTAAACTTCTGAGCGAATTATCCGGCCTGAAACTGAGCATGCCTTTGAAAGGGAAAGCAGAGAAGCAGGTCGTGTCTGCTCAGTCTCATTTTGTAGGATTAAAAAACAACAACAACAACAACAAAAAAATCAGTTTACCTGCAAGGTATGATACCAGCTTTGGAGACAGAGTGAGATCTTTATCTGTTCTGTGCAGAAAGCCAAAATTTCCTGCTAAAGGAGGGGGAGCAGCTCACCCTGAGACAACTTCACCCCCTCTCTGAGACAACTGCGCTGTTTTCACTTTAATTCTTATGTTTGCACCTCAAAAGAACAAAGGAGCCTTCAGCACACATTGTCCTTCTCTCCACCTCTCAGCAGAGACCCTCGAGGGGTTTTCCAGGTATTGTTGGCCAAGAAGCTTCAAGCTGCAGGCAGGAACTCTCCAATTTGCTGTGTGTGTGCCAGGGAGGAAAGGCCTGTCTGCACCAGGGAAGCAAAGAGGAGAATTACAGAGCAACTCATAACTCCAGTCTGCTTCACCAGAACAGCAAATTCTTCTATCAGGAGCCAGGAAAAAAACAACTGTTTGTCCTTGGGTGGGCAGGGAAGCAAAGCCCCTCCACTGGTATCTCCTGGGTGCTCTGAGAGCAGCCAGGGCAAAGCAGGAGACAGGAGTGGATAAAAGGATTTCTCATGCCAACAGCATTTCTTTTTTTTTTTCCTTGGGGAAGAAAAGCTCCTATTGAGCCAAACATATAATCTACTTAATAAAAAAAACCTGCCTGGGCTGAAGGAAATAGATGGGGTGAAGGGAAACAAAGAGCAGTTCCCAGAGCTGGGGTGGTGAATTCCCCCCTTGCTCACAGGGGAAGGAGCTGGAGCTGAGCCCACCCCGACACCCAGAGCCCAGCCCAGCCCTTCAGAGACACTGCCTGAACAAGCCCAAGCTTCAGCTGCACATCCTGGCCATGAAAAGCTTTGTTCTCACTGGAGGGATGGAGCAAACCTTGCTGGGATTCGATGTGAGGCTGCTGTTCACCAAAACCTGAGAAAATCCTCAGAACTGACAATAAACAAAATAAAATTTATTTATTGGCAGTGCTGAGTGACCTCTCCTCAATCCTCAACTCTCCCAGCTCAGGGTTTGATTCCTTCTGCTCCCCACGAGGTTCCTGGGTTACAGCTCTGAAAGGATCCTGGGGCACAGAGGTATCCACATCCCCCTGCATCAATGAGAAAAGATTCAAGATTAAAACAACCTGAATTCCCAAAATGGATCCAAACAAACATGAAAAGCTTTGTTCTCACTGGAGGGATGGAGCAAACCTTGCTGGGATTCAATCCAAGGCTGCTGTTCACCAAAACCTGAGAGAATCCTCAGCACTGACAATAAACAAAATAAAATTTATTTATTGGCAGTGTTGAGTGACCTCTCCTCAATCCTCAACTATCCCAGCTCAGGGTTTGATTCCTTCTGCTCCCCACGAGGTTCCTGGGTTACAGAGGTATCCACATCCCCCTGCATCAATGAGAAAAGATTCAAGATGAAAACAACCTGAATTCCCAAAATGCATCCAAACAAACATGAAAAGCTTTGTTCTCACTGGAGGGATGGAGCAGGTTTGTGGTTTGATCTGAGGTTGGGCCTCACTGCTGTTCACCAAAACCTGAGAGAATCCTCAGCACTGACAATAAACAAAATAAAATTTATTTATTGGCAGTGCTGAGTGACCTCTCCTCAATCCTCAACTCTCCCAGCTCAGGGTTTGATTCCTTCAAGCCCAAGACCTGCTTCTGCTCCCCATGAGGTTCCTGGGTTACAGCTCAGAAAGGATCCTGAGGCACAGAGGTATCCACATCCCCCTGCATCAATGAGAAAAAGGGAAAAACCAAGGGCTGGCTCTCTCCCTTCATTAAAACAACCTAAATTCCCAAAATGGATCCAAACAAACATGAAAAGCTTTGTTCCCACTGGAGGGATGGAGCAGGTTGGAGCAAACCTTGCTGGGATTCGATGCGAGGTTGCTGTTCACCAAAACCTGAGAGATCCCTCAGCACTGACAATAAATAAAATAAAAATAAATAAATAAAATAAATATAATAAATATTTATTGGCAGTGTTGAGTGACCTCTCCTCAATCCTCAACTATCCCAGCTCAGGGTTTGATTTTTTCTGCTCCCCATGAGGTTCCTGGGTTACAGCTCAGAAAGGATCCCAGAGGTATCCATATCCCCCTGCATCAATGAGAAAAGATTCAAGATTAAAACAACCTGAATTCCCAAAATGCATCCAAACAAACAGGTGTGGAGGGGCTGTAGATTCAAGCTCTGTGCTCCAGGGAGACTCAAACCCTGAGCTCTGACAGGCAAAGAACATTTCTCCTCCTTTGCCAGCGACTCTCCCGGCTCCTTTTGCGCGTTATTTATTCTCACACTGAGTTGCAACGTGTCAAGATGTCTCTGCAGCAAGACAGGGGAAAAGTTTCCCAGCAGAATGGTGTTAAGCACCTTGTGGAATACATTTTCCAGCATCTCCCCAAAAGATGCCATTTTCTCAAGGGTTGAAAACTCTACCTGATCAATATGCATGAGGATAATTAACCTGAAGATGATTATTGGTAAAATTGCCAATAACCACCCACGTATTTACCAGATTATTTATTTGCAGGGATTGGAGCTGCTGTTCTTTTTCAACAGAAGAATGATTCCCCCTGACTTTTGAGGGAACAGTTGATTTTGTCTTTGTGTGAAGCACCAAACATGAAAAGCTTTGTTCTCACTGGAGCAGATTTGTGATTTGATCTGAGGCTGCTCTTCACCAAAACCTGAGAGGTCACTCAGCACTGAAAATAACAAAAAAAAATATTAAAAATAAAATATTTTCATGTTTGTTTGGTGCTCTGGGAGCAGCAGTTTCATGCTCTTCACCAAAACCTGAGAGGTCACTCAGCACTGACAATAACAAAAAAAAATATTAAAAATAAAATATTTTCATGTTTGTTTGGTGCTCTGGGAGCAGCAGTTTCATGCTGCAGCAACAGAAACAGGGCAACAATTGGTTTTGGAGCTCTGCAGCTTCTTTGGATGCTTTAATGAAGAGGGACGTGTGGAAACACGTTTGGAAGAAAGAAATACCTGTCAGTGTCTGGCTTTGTGCTGTGCCAAAAGCAACCTGGAGCACACAGGGTTAGGAATTCATGTCCATTCCCAGGTGTGTCCAAGAGTCCCTGTGTGCATAAAAGAACTCCAAGTTAAAAAATCCAGCTCCCTTTCCTTGAAGGGAACCATCTGTAAAGGTTTGAAAGAATCAAGATTTACTTTCCATTCTATTATCATGGAATATTCTGATTCCATTTTATTATCATGGAATATTCTGATTCCATTTTATTATCATGGAATGGCTTGGTTTGGAAGGGACCTTCAAGCTCATTTAAGGGCAGGGACATCTTCCACTATCTCAGGTGGCTCCAAGCCCCCTCCAACACTTCCACAGAAGGGGCAGCCCCAGATTTTTTGGGTATTCTGTACCAGGGGGCCTCACCACCCTCACAAGGAGGAATTTCTTCCCCAAAATCCCACCCAGCCTTGCCCTCTGGCATTGGGAAGCCATTCCCTCTTGTCCTGGAATTCCTTGGAAAGATTCTCCCCCCTTTTTTTCTGCAAGGACACAATCAGCTCAGCCCAAAGTTTTTGTTCTGTTCTCCAGGATGGATAATCCCAATTTTCCCCATCCTTTCCTCCATCCCTCTCATCACCTTGCTGGGATAAATTGGAGTCCAGAGGTGTCACCTGCACCCCAAAATTCAATGTTAGGCCAGCTCTGGATGCTGTCAATGCCCATTTCCTCACTAAGGAGCTGGAGAAATGAGCCCTTCCATAGGTACAGCACCTTCCTTACATCTTTGTTGTGGATCAAAACATTTCTCTTTTTTTTTGCTTGCTTATATCTACTGACCCAACTGCTGCTACAAGAAATGGAGTTAAAATTAGTTGCAAAACAAAGCAGAGACTCAGCTTTATCCTGGGATATTTCAAGTTGGAAGTAAAGAGTCTCAACTTTGAGCTGGCTGCAATCCCCTGGCACAGGCTGCAAGCAAGTAGAAAACACACGAAATGGAAAAAAAAATAAAAAATAAAAAAAGGAGGCAGGAAAAATGTGGCTTTAAAGTGCAGAACTTTCCCTGCATCTACTCCAGGAACACCAAAGAGCTGCTGAATGAATTGTAAATAAAGAATTGACAGGAGTTTCATCATGAAGAGGTTAATTAGAAGAAGCCTTGATGTTTCTGCTGTTTTGGGCTCCCCATTCCCTCTGACAGCTATTTTATGTTTTAACTTGTCAGGAAACCAGTTTAGGAACCCAGAGACCACTGGGGAAGAACACCCTGCACACCTGATACCCAAATTTATCAACAACACTTCAGACCCATCAGGCTTTTCCAGAGTGGAAATTATTTAATATGTGATCAACATCCCCACAGCCAGCAATCCATATTTCCAAGAAGGCCGCAAAAAGCAGCGAGAGGGAAAACTAAGAAAGAAATAATGGTGCACAAAACAAGCACAAGGGCTTAAATATGGAGTTTCCACCCAGAATTTCATCTCTATAAACCAGAGAAGCAATTGCTGCCTGCTCTGTCACCACCCAGTGAACTTTGCTTGCTGCTGAGACAGAGCTGACGTTGGACTCGGCTCCTTTTGCAAGAGCCATTTCCGGAGCATCCACTGCTGGCAGGGAAAAGAAAAAATAAAAAATAAAAAATAAAAAATCAAAAACACAACCCAAGTGTCTGGCCAAGGAGCTGGATGAGTTCAAGAATGCTTGTTGGCCAGTGGTTTGAATTTCCAGTTAGAGAGAAAGGCTTTCTTGGAAAGTTGTAAGATTGAACTTACGGAGTTGGCCTGATTTCACCGGGGAAATATTTGAAGCAGGTGGTGTTGATAATAAAATCTGCTGCCCCCCCAAAATGATACAAAATTGATTAATTTTGATTGATTTCAAGCAAAGCCGACCTGCAACACCCTTTTGCAAAGGAGCTTTGATTATTTTGTTTTTTTAAAAAAGAAAGGGAGTGGAACAGAGGTTCCTGGCTCCCCAGCACTGCAGAAATTCAGATTTTTTTCTTTTCCCCAGCCTTTCCCGAAATAAGAAGTTGTTAAATCTCTGCTATGAGGCACAATAGGGAGGGCAGCCCCCGTGCATACCATTGGAGCAAAGAACAATTCCCAGGGTGATCCCGGGCCGTTCTGCACCTCATTCCATGAGCGCAGGCTGAGCTCACACCTCGCACTGAATAAAAGCGGAAACAATAATCACTCCTAGAGCCCAAAAAAAATCAAAGGCACCGGGAATCGCCAAGTTTCCAAGGGATTTGTACAGTCAATTGGTCTTTTCCTGTTTATTAATAATGATTTTTTTTTTAATAAACACCGGTTTTTAGCTAAGTGAAAGCCCTGCCACGAGTCTCATCTGATCCTGCCCCAGAGGAGCTGAAACACCTTTGGAAAGGTTGGGGTGACACCAAAACACAGCAATTCTCCTCCCAAAATCCCATTTCTATCCCCAGAACTCCCAGGTAAACCCTCACCTGCTGCCCAGGTGAGGTTTGAAGGTATTTTCTGTGCTCTGACAAGCCCAGATCTGCACACACACACACACCAAAAATTATTACTGTCAGGTGGGAATGCAGAGCACAAACGGTGAGAGAGGTTGGGGAGGAGAAAAATCTTCCCCAAATGGAACCTGTCAGGACAGGTAGCTGAGTTACACAACAGTGATCACCTCCACGGAGCTCTGGGAAGCCATGAACACCAGAGGATGTTCAGTCAGCTCTTTCCTCTGGGAAAAATTCATCCCAAATCAGTTTTCCTTGCTAAAAGTGGAGTTGAGATCTTCTGCTTGCAGCAAACCTGCAGTAGAAACCTCCTGCTCCTCCCAAAGCCAGAGCTGAGAGCTCTCACTCAGGGAAAGGAAAAGGATCAACAGGGAACAAACAACCGACACAAAGAAATATTTACACTTCCTCCCTCCAAACAAATATTTACACTTGCTCCAGAAGCTCGGGGTAGGAAAAGTTTCTTTAAAAGCTCAAACTGCAGATTGGAGAGGGTTGGAAAGTACAGACACAGCTCTGGGATAATGGGAAGAGGCCACAAACTCCACAAGTTCCATAACACCCACAGCTCTGTGACAAGCCCAGGAAACACCTCTGAGACCCCCAAGGCCGCGTGTGAAACCCACAAATGGCAATTTCCATCGTTATCTCCCAAAAAACGAGGCTGAAAACTCCCAGATCTCCTCCCAAGGGGAGCACAGAGCATCCCCTGGCACTGCAGGACCCCCCAATTGCTGCTGCCTCTCCCCATCCCCTCTGGGGGGGAAAGCTCCAAAGCAGCTCTGGTTCACACAAACCACAAACTCCTGTGAGCCCCCAAATATCCAACTCAGATCCTTGATGCCTTCAGAGTCCCCCTGATTTCAGACCCCCTAACCCCATAGATCCCACCCAAAAATCCTTCTTTTCACCCTGAAACACCCAAACCTATCAATGCCATCCAAATATCCAACTCAGATCCTTGATGCCTTCAGAGTCCCCCCTGATTTCAGAACCCCTCACCCCACAGATCCCAGCCCCAAATCCTTATTTTCACCCTAAAACACCCACACCTCTCCATGTTCCCCAAATATCCAACACAGATCCTTGATGCCATCAGAGTCCCCTGATTTCAGACCCCCTAACCCCATGGATCCCACCCAAAAATCCTTCTTTTCACCCCAAAACACCCACACCTATCCACACCTCCCAAACATCCAACACAGATCCTTGATGCCTTCAGAGTTCCCCTGAATCCAGACCCCCTAAACCCCATGGATCCCACCCCCAAATCTTTCTTTTCACCCCAAAACACCCAAACCTATCAATGCCCTCCAAATATCCAACACAGATCCTTGATGCCTTCAGAGTCCCCCTGATTTCAGACCTCTTAACCCCATGGATCCCAAATCCTTATTTTCACCCTGAAACATCCACACCTGTCCATGCCCAATAAGCCCCCAAACACCCAACTCAGATCCTTGATGCCTTCAGAGTCCCCCCTGAATCCAGACCCCCTAACCCCATGGATCCCACCCAAAAATCCTTCTTTTCACCCCAAAACACCCAAACCTATCAATGCCCTCCAAATATCCAACTCAGATCCTTGATGCCATCAGAGTCCCCCTGATTTCAGACCCCCTAACCCCATGGATCACACCCCAAATCTTTCTTTTCACCCCAAAACATCCACACCTATCCATGCCCCCCAAATATCCAACACACGTCCTTGATGCCTTCAGAGTCCCCCCTGAATCCAGACCCCCTAACCCCATGGATTCCATCCCCAAATCTTTCTTTTCACCCCAAAACATCCACACCTATCCATGCCCCCCTGTGAGCCCCCCAAATATCCAACTCAGATCCTTGATGCCTTCAGAGTCCCCCCTGATTTCAGAACCCCTAAACCCACAGATCCCAGCCCCAAATCCTTATTTTCACCCCAAAACATCCACACCTATCCATGTCCCCCAAACACTCAACACAGATCCTTGATGCCTTCAGAGTCCCCCTGATTTTCAGACCCCCTAACCCCATAGATCCCACCCAAAAATCCTTCTTTTCACCCCAAAACATCCACACCTATCCACATCCCCCAAACACCTAACACAGATCCTGATGCTTTCAGAGTCCCCCCTGATTTCAGACCCCTACCCCCATGGATCCCACCCAAAAATCTTTCTTTTCACCCCAAAACATCCACACCTATCCACACCTCCCAAACATCCAACACAGATCCTTGATGCCTTCAGAGTCCCCCCTGAATCCAGAACCCCTAAGCCCATGGATCCCACCCAAAAATCCTTCTTTTCACCCCAAAACATCCACACTTATCCACGCCTCCCAAATATCCAACTCAGATCCTTGATGCTTTCAGAGTCCCCCTAAATCCAGACCCCCTAAACCCATGGATTCCACCCAAAAATCTTTCTTTTCACCCAAAAACACCCACACCTATCCACACCCCCCCAAACATCCAACACAGATCCTTGATGCCTTCAGAGTCCCCTGATTTATGAATCCCTCACCCCACAGATCCCACCCCCAAATCTTTCTTTTCACCCCAAAATACCCACACCTATCAATGCCCTCCAAATATCCAACACAGATCCTTGATGCCTTCAGAGTCCCCCTGAATCCAGATCCCCTAAACCCCATGGATCCCACCCCCAAATCTTTCTTTTCACCCTAAAACATCCACACCTATCCATGCCCCCCAAACACCCAACACAGATCCTTGATGCCTTCAGAGTCCCCCTGAATCCAGACCTCTTAACCCCATGGATCCCACCCCCAAATCTTTCTTTTCACCCAAAACATCCACACCTCTCCACGCCCCAAACCCTCCTCGCAGCCTTGGGGCACCTCCAGGCCCCTCCAACCCTCTCGCCTCCCCCACCCCCACGATCCATCCCCCCCCCACTTTCAATTCAGTCCTCCTCACCACCCTGGAACACCCCACCCCTGTGTCTCCTCGCCCCCAAACTCCTCAGGGTCTCCTCACACCCGCAGCCATCCCTCACCCCCTTTTCCCTCACCCCAAAACCTCCCCAGGGCCTCACCCCACAGCCCCCGCCCCACAGCCGCCCCCAGGCCCGGGCAGGCCCCGGCCCTTCCTCCCCGCAGCCCTCAGCTCCCGCATCGCCTCCCTCCCGCTTCTCCCCATCGTCTCCTCGCTCCCCCCCTCACGACCCCTCCCCGGTCCTCCCCGTTCCCCTCACGGCGGGGGCGGGGGCGCCGCCATGTTGTGCCCGGTGCGGGCCGGGTCCGGCGCGGCCGCTCACTCACCGCGGGCCCCGCCGAGCGGGCCGGCCAGGAGCAGGAGCAGCACGGGCAGGAGGGCGGCGGGGATCGGCGGGGAGCGGCGGGCGGCGGGAGGGGCCCGAGGGAAGCGGGGGGCCCGGGGCGGCCATGGCGGGGACGCGCCGCGGCCTCGGAGCGGAGCGGCCGCAGCGCCGGCGAGAGGGGGAGCGGGGGCGGGGCCAAGGGCGGGGCTAAAGGGGAGGGGGCGGGGCGAACCCCGCGCGTGCGCACACGGGAAGGGAGGGGGGACAGCGGGAGGGGACCCCGGGCTGGGGGGGGGGAGATAATTGTGAGATAATTGTGAGATAAATGTGAGATATGAGTGTAAGATATGTGTCAGATACGTGTGTGATAAGTGTGAGGTATGTGTGAGATATGTGTATGATATGGGTGTGATAAGTGTGTAAGATATGTGTGAGATACGTGTATGATATGGGTGTGATAAGTGTGTAAGATACATGTGAGATAATTGTGTGATATGTGTGTGATAAGTGTGTGAGATATGTGTGAGATACATGTGTGATAAGTGTGCGATGTGTATGATATGGGGTGTGATAAGTGTGTAAGATACGTGTGAGATAATTGTGTGATATGGGTGTGATAAGTGCGTAAGATATGTGTGAGATACGTGTGTGATAACTAAGATACGTGAGACATATGTGTGATGTGTGAGGCATGCGTGTGATAAGTGTGAGATATGTGTAAGATACGTGTGTGATAAGTGTGAGATATGTGTAAGATACGTGTGTGATAAGTGTGAGATATGTGTAAGATTACGTGTGTGATAAGTGTGAGATATGTGTAAGATACGTGTGTGGTAAGTGTGAGATATGTGTGAGATGTGTATTATATGTGTGGGATAAGTGTGTAAGATATGTGTGAGATAATTGTGATATGGGTGTGATAAGTGTGTGAGATAAGTGTGTGAGATATGTGTGAGATGTATATTATATGTGTGGGATAAGCGTGTAAGATATGTGTGAGATAGTTGTGTGATATGGGTGAGTATGGGTGTGATATGTGTGTGATAAGTGTGTCAGCTGTGTGTGATAAATGTGTGTAACATGGGAGTGATAAGTGTGTAAGATGTGTGTGATATATGTGGAATATGTGTGTGATATGTGTGTAAGATATTTGTGTGATAAGTGTGAGATACGTGTGTGATACATGTGTGATATGGGTGAGATAAGCGTGTAAGATACGTGTGAGATAGTTGTGTGATATGGGTGAGTATGGGTGTGATATGTGTGTGATAAGTGTGTCAGCTATGTATGATAAATGTGTGTAATTTGGGCGTGATAAGTGTGTAAGATGTGTGTGATAAGTGCGAGATACATGTGTGATATATGTGGAATATATGTGTGATATGGGTGTAAGATATTTGTGTGGTAAGTGTGAGATACGCGTGTGATACATGTGTGATAAGCGTGTAAGATACGTGTGAGGTATGTGTGTGATAAATGTGTGATATGTGCGTTGTGTGTGTGACTTTCGTGTGAGATATGTGCACTATGTGTGTGATGTGTGATAAGTGTGAGCTGTGTGTGATGTGTGTGTGATACGTGTGGTTTTTGTGTGAGATATTTGTGATGTGTGTGTAATTTTTTGTGTGTGATATCTGCGTGATTTCTGTGTGTGAGATGAAACATGCACACACATGATGAGTGTGTTCAAGCCTAACCTGTGTTTCTGAGTGTGATTTGTGTGCGTGCAATCACGTGTGCTGTAACCACGTGTGCCATCCGTGTGTGTGTGCATTCCTTGTGCCACCCGTGCCATGTCTGTGCAAGCACACGTCACGTGTGCTCAGGTGTGAGTTGTGTGCACGTGTTCATGAGTGATTTGTGCATGGTGTGTGTGCACACGCGTTGTGTGTGTGCAAGCGTGGTGTGTGTGTGTGGTCATGTGTGCATGCTTGATGTGTACAGGCATTGTTCGTGTGTGCACAGTGTGTGATGTGTGTGTTCAAACATGACGTGTGTGCAAGCATGATTTGTGTGTGCAGGTGTGCAGGGCGTGTGTGCAAGGATGATTTGTGTGTGCAAGTGTGATTTGTGTGTGTAGGTGTGTGTGTGCAGGTGTGCAGGATGCCTGTGCAGATTTGCAGTGTGTGTGTGTGCAAACATGATTTGTGTGTGCAGGGTGTGTGTGCAAGCATGATGTGTGTGTGCAGGTGTGTGTGCAAGCATGATGTGTGTGTGCAAGCATGATGTGTGTGTGCAGGGTGTGTGTGCAAGCATGATTTATGTGTGCAGGGTGTGTGTGCAAGCATGATGTGTGTGTGCAAGCATGATGTGTGTGTGCAGGGTGTGTGTGCAAGCATGATGTGTGTGTGCAAGCATGATTTGTGTGTGCAGGGTGTGTGTGCAAGCATGATTTGTGTGTGTGCAAGCATGATGTGTGTGTGCAGGTGTGTGTGCAAGCATGATGTGTGTGTGCAAGGATGATTTGTGTGTGCAGGATGTGTGTGCAAGCATGATGTGTGTGTGCAAGCATGATGTGTGTGTGCAAGCATGATTTGTGTGTGCAGGGTGTGTGTGCAAGCATGATGTGTGTGTGCAAGCATGATGTGTGTGTGCAGGTGTGTGTGCAAGCATGATGTGTGTGTGCAAGCATGATGTGTGTGTGCAGGGTGTGTGTGCAAGCATGATGTGTGTGTGCAAGCATGATGTGTGTGTGCAAGCATGATTTGTGTGTGCAGGGTGTGTGTGCAAGCATGATGTGTGTGTGCAAGCATGATGTGTGTGTGCAGGTGTGTGTGCAAGCATGATGTGTGTGTGTAAGCATGATGTGTGTATGTAAGCATGATGTGTGTGCAAGCATGATGTGTGTGTGCAAGCATGATTTGTGTGTGTGCTTGATGTGTCAGTGTGCGTGTGCCACGTTGGGGCAGGTGGGCACTGAGCCACCCTGGGCTGGGCACCCCAAACCCTGGGTAAGCACCCCAAACCACAGACTGGCACCCCAAACTCTGGTAGGGCACCCTAAACCACAGAACTGGCACCCCAAACCCTGGGTAGAACACCCCAAATGATGGGCTAAGCATCCCAAGCCACAGGTAAGGGGCCCCAAGCTCCAGGCTGAGCACCCGAAACCCTGAGTAGAAACACCCCAAGCCACCAACTGAGCACCCCAAACCACAGGCTTGAGCACCTGAAACCCTGAGTAGAACACCCCAAACCACAAACTGAACATCCCAAACTCAGGTAGAGCACCCCAAACCCTGTTAGGGCACCCCAAACCCCAAGCTGAGCACCCCAAACCCTGGTAGAACACCCCAAACCATTATCTGAGCATCCCAAACCCTGAGTAGAACACCTCAAACCACCAACTGAGCACCCCAAACCACAGGCTGACACCCCAAACCCTGGGTAGAACACCCCAAGCCCTGGTAGGGCACCCCAAACCACAGACTGAGCACCCGAAACCCTGAGTAGAACACCCCAAAACACAGACTGACACCCCAAATGTTGGGTAGGGTACCCCAAACCACAGGCTGAGCACCCCAACCCCTGGGTAGAACACCCCAAACTGCAAACTGAGCATCCCAAACTCAGGTAGAACACCCCAAACACCAAACTGAGCACCCCAAACCCTTTTAGGGCACCCCAAACACCAAACTGAGCACCCCAAACACCAAACTGAGCACCCCAAACCCCAAACTGAGCACCCAAAACCCCATTAGGGCACCCCAAACCCCAAACTGAGCATCCCAAACTCAGGTAGAACAACCCAAACCCCAAGCTGAGCACCCCAAACCCTGTTAGGGCACCCTAAACCCCAAACTGAGCACCCAAAACCCCATTAGGGCACCCCAAACCCCAAACTGAGCATCCCAAACTCAGGTAGAACACCCCAAACCCCAAACTGAGCACCCCAAACCCCAAGCTGAGCACCCCAAACCCTGTTAGGGCACCCCAAACACCAAACTGAGCACCCCAAACTCAGGTAGAACACCCCAAACTGAGCATCCCAAACTCAGGTAGAACACCCCAAACACCAAACTGAGCACCCCAAACCCTGTTAGGGCACCCCAAACCCCAAACTGAGCACCCCAAACCCTGTTAGGGCACCCTAAACCCCAAACTGAGCATCCCAAACACCAAACTGAGCATCCCAAACCCTGAGTAGAACACCCCAAACCCCAAGCTGAGCACCCCCAAACCCTGTTAGGGCACCCCAAACCCCAAACTGAGCACCCCAAACCCTGTTAGGGCACCCCAAACCCCTCCGTAACCTCATGGCCATGCCCCAAACCAGCAGCTGCCCTTTGCTGCCCAGTTCCTCCCAGTCTCTAACTGGGCACAGACCAAGGTGGCAGCTGGGATGTGCTGAGAACATTTTGGAGCTGAAGCCCTAAATTGAGCCAGGATTGCCCAGTGCCCATCCTGCCACGGTGCCCCAGTGCCCAGCGTGGGAGCTTGGGCAGCTCTTAGGTGATAAAATAGCTTTACACTTTATTAAATATATTAAATCTTAATCATTAAATAGTTATGTGGCAAAGCTGGTTCTGCTGAACGTCCCATCCCGGTCATGTCCAAACATCTCCAAGCATGGGGTGGATTTTGGGATGGGGATGAAGCTGGCCGAGCCAAAACACCTCGGGGAAAACACCAAAATAATGGAAAAGAGCCAAGAGGGCATTTCTTTGTCAAGGGGGGGGGGTGTTGGCCGCTGGAATTGACCTTAAAAATCATCCTGAATGACTCTGTGATCTGTCCCCTCGGGGGATGGAAAGGATCATCCTGAAGCTCGGACGGGCAGCTCCTCCTTTTTGGGGTGCCCAACATCCAGGGTGGCAATGCAGGGGGTGCCAGGCTTTGCCAGCGGAACCCATCCCTCCTTTAGCGGGCACCGCGGTTCGGCTCTGCCGGGGAATTCCTGCCAGCGCCGGCCGGGGCGGGGTCCGGGCAGCTCCGCCGGGATGGAGCCGGCGCTGGGTGAGTGCCCCCGGGCTGGGGGTGGTTCTGCCATGGGTGCCTCCAGGGCTGGGGGTGGTTCTGGCATCGGTGCCCCTCGGGTGCCCCAGGGCTGGGGGTGGTTCTTCCATCGGTGCCCATTGGGGTGGGGATGGTTCTGGCATCGATGCCTCTCGGGCCGGGGGTGTTTCTGCCATCGGTGCCCATCGGGGTGGGTGCTCCTCGGGCTGGGGGTGGTTTCTGCCCTCGGTGCCCCTCGGGTGCCCCTCAGGCTGGGGGTGGTTCTGCCATCGGCGCCCATTGGGGTAGGAGTGGTTCTGACATCGGTGCCTCCAGGGCTGGGGGTGGTTCTGGTATTGGTGCCCATCGTGCTGGGGGTGGTTCTGCCATTTGTGCCCCTTGGGGTGGTTCTGGCATCGGTGCCCCCTCGGGGCTGGGGGGTGGTTCTGGCATTGGTGCCTCCAGGGCTGGGGGTGGTTCTGGTATCAGTGCCCATCGGGGTGGGGGTGGTTCTGCCATTTGTGCCCCTTGGGGTGGTTCTGCCATCGGTGCCCCTGGGGCTGGGGGTGGTTCTGCCATCAGTGCCCCCTCGGGGTGGGGGTGGTTCTGGTATCAGTGTCCATCATGCTGGGGTTATTTCTGCCATCCATGTCCCTCGAGGGCTGGGGGTGGTTCTGCCCTCGGTGCCCCTCGGGTGCCCCTTGGGCTGGGGCTGGCATCGGTTGCCCCTCGGGCTGGGGGTGGTTCTGCCATCGGTGCCCATTGGGCCGGGGGTGGTTCTGGCATTGGTGCCCATTGGGCCGGGGGTGGTTCTGGTATTGGTGCCCCCAGGGCTGGGGGTGGTTCTGCCATCGGTGCCTCCAGGGCTGGGGGTGGTTCTGCCCTCGGTGCCCATCGTGCTGGGGCTGGTTCTGCCATCAGTGCCCATTGGGCCGGGGGTGGTTCTGCCATCGGTGCCCATTGGGGGGGTTCTGCCATCGGTGCCTCCAGGGCTGGGGGTGGTTCTGGTATCGGTGCCCATTGGGGTGGGGGTGGTTCTGCCATCCGTGCCCCTGGGGCTGGGAGTGGTTCTGCCATCGGTGCCCATCGGGCTGGGGGTGGTTCTGGTATCGGTGCCCATTGGGCTGGGGGTGGTTCTGCCATTGCTGCCCCTCGGGCTGGGGTGGTTCTGCTATCGGTGCCCATTGGGCTGGGGGTGGTTCTGCCATCTGTGCCCCTCGAGGGCTGGGAGTGGTTCTGCCATCGGTGCCCATCGTGCTGGGGGTGGTTCTGCCATCCGTGCCCCTCGAGGGCTGGGAATGGTTGTGCCTGGGTGCCCCTTGGGGTGGGGGGTGTTTCTGCCGTCGGTGCCCCCAGGGCTGGGGGTGGTTCTGCCATCGGTGCCCCCAGGGCTGGGGGTGGTTCTGGCATCGGTGCCCATTGGGCCGGGGGTGGTTCTGGTATCGGTGCCCCTCTGGGTGGGTTCTCCGAGTTGGGGGTTGGTTCTGCCATCGGTGCCCATTGGGCTGGGGGTGGTTCTGCCATCGGTGCCCATTGGGGCTGGGGGTGGTTCTGGTATCGGTGCCTCCAGGGCTGGGGGTGGTTCTGGCATCGGTGCCCATTGGGGTGGGGATGGTTCTGCCATCTGCGCCCATTGGGGTGGTTCTGCCATCTGTGCCTCCAGGGCTGGGGGTGGTTCTGATATCGGTGCCCATTGGGGTGGTTCTGCCATCGGTGCCCATCGGGGCTGGGGGTGGTTCTGCCATTGGTGCCCATTGGGCTGGGGGTGGTTCTGCCATCGGTGCCTCCAGGGCTGGGGGTGGTTCTGCCATCGGTGCCCATTGTGCTGGGGTTGGTTCTGCCATTGCTGCCCCTGGGGCTGGGGGTGGTTCTGCCATCGGCACCCATTGGGCCGGGGGTGGTTCTGCCATTGGTGCCCATCGGGGCTGGGGGTGGTTCTGGCATCGGTGCCCATCGTGCTGGGAGTGGTTCTGCCATTGCTGCCCCTCGGGCTGGGGGTGGTTCTGCCCTCGGTGCCTCCAGGGCTGGGGGTGGTTCTGGTATCGGTGCCCATTGGGCTGGGGGTGGTTCTGCCATCGATGCCTCTCGGGCCGGGGGTGTTTCTGCCCTCGGTGCCCTCTTGGGGTGGGTGCTCTGAGGGCTGGGGGTGGTTCTGCCATCGGTGCCCATTGGGCTGGGGGTGGTTCTGGCATCTGCGCCCATTGGGGTGGTTCTGCCCTCGGTGCCCATTGGGGTGTTTCTGCCATCTGTGCCCCTCGGGCCGGGGGTGGTTCTTCCATCGGTGCCCATCGGGGCTGGGGGTGGTTCTGGTATCGGTGCCCATTGGGGTGGGGGTGGTTCTGCCATCCGTGCCTCCGTGGTTCTGGTATCCGTACCCATTGGGCTGGGGGTGGTTCTGCCATGGGTGCCTCCAGGGCTGGGGGTGGTTCTGCCATCTGTGCCCCTCGAGGGCTGGGAGTGGTTCTGCCATCGATGCCCCTCGGGCTGGGGGTGGTTCTGCCATCGGTGCCCATTGGGCTGGGGATTGTTCTGCCATCGGTGCCCCCAGGGCTGGGGGTGGTTCTGCCATTGGTGCCCATTGGGCTGGGGCTGGTTCTGCCATTGGTGCCCATTGGGCTGGGGATGGTTCTGGCATCGATGCCTCTCGGGCCGGGGGTGGTTCTGCCATCCGTACCCCTCGAGGGCTGGGAATGGCTGTGCTTGGGTGCCCCTTGGGGTGGGGCTGGTTCTGCCCTCGGTGCCCCTCGGGTGCCCCTGGGGCTGGGGGTGGTTCTGCCCTCGGTGCCCATTGGGGTGGGGATGGTTCTGGTATCGGTGCCCCTCGGGGTGGGTGCTCCTCGGGCTGGGGGTGGTTCTGCCATCGGTGCCCATTGTGCTTGTGGTGGTTCTGGCATTGCTGCCCCCAGGGCTGGGTGTGGTTCTGCCCTCGGTGCCCATTGGGGTGGGGATGGTTCTGGCATCGGTGCCCCCAGGGCTGGGGGTGTTTCTGCCCTCGGTGCCCCTCAGGGTGCGTGCCCAGCCGCCGTCCCCGCCGGCACAGCGAGACGCGCCGGTGTCGGATGTCGGATCCAGGGATATTTTTAAAGCCGGGTGGAAGATTCCTCCTTTGGTTTGGTTTTTTTTTTCCTATTTTTTGTTTCGTGCTTGCAAATTCACCCAGCTCGAAGGAGGAGCCGCGAGCGAATCCCCTCGGAGCGGAGCCAGCCCGTCCCGGTGCCGGTGTCCGGTGTCGGTGTCCGGTGTCCCGGCGCTCACTGCTCCGCTTTTGGCTTCTCGGCGGAATTGCTGAGCTTCTTCAAGGTCTTTTTGATGCGCAGGGCGGTGAGACGAGCCGAGGGGCTCTGGTACCAACACTCCTTCATGATCTTGGCCAGCGCCGACAGGACCTGAGGGGGAGGCGCAAAAAGAGGGATAAAGGCGAGGGTGTGATGGGGAGGGTGAAAAACGCCTTTGAAATCACTGGTTTTAAAAATGTTAAAAGTTTAATGGTAATAAAATGGTTATAAAAATAGTTCTATAAATATATATAGTAATAAATATAACTATATATTTAAATATATATAGTTTATATATAAATCTAAAGAAATAAATATAATTATATTGATATATATTGAAATATAACTATATATAAAATATATATAGTTAATATATAGCTATATTAATATATATTAATATATATAAATATAGACATATATTTAGTTTATTTAAATATATATAGTTATATTAATATAAATATAATCATAAATATATATGTATATGTATATGTATATGTATATGTATATGTATATATATATGTATATGTATATGTATATGTATATATGTGTATATATATATAACTCTTTGGTTTTATTGCCTCATATTGTCCTAATCCAAATTGTCCAAATTATTATTACTCTAATTCTATTACTATTTGTATAGTAATATTTTATTACTATAAAAATAGTAATACAATTAGAGTAATATTAATTTGGACAATTTGGCTTTTTTTGGCCCATTTTATTGCTACTGAACTTTAAAAATTTTAAAAGCAAGCGATCGGCGTTTTCCACGGTTTCTATTTTAACTCGATGTTATAACCCAGAACTGTATTTAACAAACTGCTTAAGAGAATTAATATTGAAAATAAATTGAATATTTGAACAAATTGAATATTATATATAACACATATAATAATAAATTGGATATTTATGGATAGCCAATAATAAAATTCATATTTTGTCACCCGGGTGGGACTCACCGAGTCGGAGAAGAGGCGGTTGGGGATCACGGGGGTCTGCTGGTCCACACACACCACCTTCTTCATGTCCTCGAAGCTGGGGTCACTGGGCACGGCGTCGAAGAAGGGCGGCCGGTACTCCTCCACAATGCCTGGGGAGCGGGGACAGCGAGGGGTTAACCCCATCTTCATCCTCAGCCTCATCGTCATCCTCATCCTCATCCTGATCTCCATCCTCCTCCTCATCCTCATCCTCACCCCCATCCTCATCTGCATCCTGATTTCCATCCTCACCCCCATCCTCATCCTCATCCTCACCCCATCCTCATCCTCCTCCTCCGTCCTCACCCTCATCCTCATCCTCATCCTCATCCTGATCTCCATCCTCATCCTCATCCTCATCCTCCATCCTCATCCTCATCCTCACCCCATCCTCATCCTCATCCTCACCCCAATTTCACCCTCATCCTCATCCCAATCCTCATCCTACATCCTCACCCTCATCCTCCATCCTTATCCTCATCCTCATCCTCACCCCAATTTCACCCTCATCCTCACCCCAATCCTCATCCTCATCCTCTCCCTCATCCTCATCCTGATCTCCATCTCCATCCTCATCCTCACCCTCCATCCTCATCTTCACCCCCATCCTCATCCTCCATCCTCATCCTCATCCTCACCCCAATCCTCATCCTCACCCCCATCCTCATCCTGATCTCCATCCTCATCCTCATCCTCATCCTCACCGCCATCCTCATTCTCATCCTGATCTCCATCCTCATCCTCATCCTCATCCTCCATCCTCACTCCCATCCTCATCCTCATCCTCTCCCTCCATCATCAGCCTCATCCTCCATCCTCATCCTCAGCCTCCATGGTCACCCTCATCCTCACCACCATCCTCATCCTCACCACCATCCTCATCCTCACCTCCATCCTCATCCTCATCCTCAGCCTCATCCTGATCTCCAGCCTCATCCTCATCCTCTCCCTCATCCTCACTCCCATCCTCATCCTCCATCGTCACCCTCATCCTCAGCCAATTTCACCCTCATTCTCAGCCTCGTCCTCACCCTCATCCTCATCCTCACCCCCATCCTCATCCTCATCCTGATCTCCATCCTCATCCTCATCTTGATCTCCATCCTCATCCTCAGCCCCATCCTCACCCTCACCCCCATCCTCATCCTCATCCTGATCTCCATCCTCATCCTCACCCCCATCCTCACCCTCATCCTCACTCCCATCCTCATCCTCACTGCCATCCTCATTCTCATCCTGATCTCCATCTTCATCCTCATCCTCTCCCTCACCCTTATTCTCCAGCCTCACCCCCATCCTCATCCTCCATCCTCCCTCCTCACCCTCACCCTCACCCTCATCCTGATCTCCATCCTCATCCCCATCCCATCCTCTCCCTCACCCCCATCCTGCCCATCACCTATCGCAATGTGCCCCCTGTTGACAGAGTGACCAAACTGTCCTTTGTCTCCTTAAAAAGCAAAAAAGCCCAGAAGTTTCTCTCCCCAATTAGCAAAGGAGACACCTCACGGGACCTGAGGGATTTCACCTCAAATTCAAGGAGAGCAAACTGGACAGGAGCCAAAAAGTCCCCCCTGAGCAATTCACCAGAAAAAGAACAGAACAGAGGAACTGATTCCTTTTGTGGGGTGTTTTACCTGGAGCAAGGACCTCTTGCCCTAACTCAGTTTTTCTCTGTAAAGAGTTCTGTTATTTTGCCTTTTATTAAAACATTTTGGTTTCCAGCACCACCACAGAAGCCATCCTGCTGATTTTATGCCTTCTGAGGTTGCTGAGCCATCTTGGGTGTGAAATAAATCTCCAAGAACTTACAAGACCTAGCTCCACCCTTATATCAGTGGAGTTTGGGTTTTCCCCTCTTGCACCTGGCTCAGTTTTTCTCTATAAGGAACGTTGTTATTTTGCCTTTTATTAAAATTTTTCTGCTTCCAGCACCACCACAGAAGCCATCCTGCTGATTTTATGCCTTCTAAGGTTGCTGAGCTATCTTGGGTGTGAAATAAATCCCCAAGACTTTATAAGACCTAGCTCCACCCTTATAACAGTGGAGTTTGTTTTTCCCCTCTTGCACCTGGCTCAGGTTTTCTCTATAAGGAACTTTGTTATTTTGCCTTTTGTTAAAATTTTTCTCTTTCCAGCACTACCACAGAAGCCATCCTGCTGATTTTCTGCCTTCTAAGGTTGCTGAGCTATCCTGAGTGTGAATAAATCTCCAAGAGCTTACAAGACCTAGCTCAAAGAGACCCCTATAACAGTGGAATTTGGGTTTTTCCCCTCTTGCACCTGGCTCGGTTTTTCTCTATAAAGGGTTTTGTTATTTTGCCTTTTATTTAAATTTTTCTGCTTCCAGCACCACCACAGAAGCCATCCTGCTGATTTTATGCCTTCTGAGGTAGCTGAGCTATCCTGAGTGTGAATAAATCCCCAAGAGTTTACGAGACCTGGCTCGAGGAGACCCAGATTTCAATCCTGGGCTGCTGGAGGGTCCCTGGAGCTGCTCCCTGGGCACAGGGGGTGGTGGCACCAGCCCCACCACGAACATCATCACCCACAGCATCCCTTGGCACCGCGGCCACCTCCCCTCAGCACCTGGTGCTCAGCCCGGCCAGCTGGCCCAGCTAATCTCGGTTTAATTCTCGCACATCTCCGTGTCCCCGTGGGATTTAATGGTTCTGGGAAGCCTCGAGCCCCCAGCACCCCAAAACCTCAGGGAGTTCCCCATCCCTGAAGCTGGAAGGGTCCTGGAAGGGTTAAACGCAGCCGGGTGAAGGGCATTCCTACGCCAAGCTGGGGTAATTCGGAGTGAATGTGTCATCTGAGGGAGCCCTGGGGTTAAATAAATCATAAATGAGATTATCCCGGCCAGACTGCGCCTGGGGGGGACCCTCCCACCTCTGATAAGAAGGCAATAAATTCTTTTTCTCTGAAAGATTTAGGTGTCCTGTGGCAAGCCCTTTCTTTTAAACCAAGCATCTTCCGTAGCGTGGTTTCTATTTTAACCATTTTTATCACCTAAAACTACATTTAACACGGCACTTAAGAGAATGAACACAGCATTACTTTCTTACACAACACATATAACATTTGCGAAAAGCCAACCGTAAAATTCACGCGTTTTTCACACACCCCATCCGCCAGCGCCCACCATTTAATTAATTAACATTTAAATGAACATTGAAATGGGCTTTGCCGCGATGAGCAGCGCTGGCCAGGCTGCCCCCATTCCGTTCATCCCCAGCTCGGGGGTGTGGGAATGTTAGTTATTAGAAGCTGGAAAAGTACTGAGTTTAGCCTTCTGATCTGAGTTTTTGCACCTGCGAAAACACCGTGTCCTCGGACATCTCTAAATGCGATAACAAGGAGTCAGAGAGACGTGGGAAAGTGGAATGCAAGACTGAAAAAATGAAGAAGAGTTGATGTTTAGCTTAACGAATAGAATGCTTAGGTTACAGAATATGCATGAGCTCATTAACACTATTATAAAAGTGTGTAACCTGATCAATAAATAGGAGACCAATGATCATCAACCCCTAAGATGTGCACGTTTCGCCTCCTCAAATGGTGACCCTTCCTTAAATGGAGTTTTTCCTTAAATGGAGTATTTCTCCTTAAATAGTGGATTTTTTACTCCTTAAATGGGGTAAAAAACGGGGGGACCCTTCCCCTTGTCCCAACCCCGAGTTCCCGAGGCAAACCCCGCGGCCGGAGGTCTCGGCCGTGGCCGCTTTCCAGGCAAGCCGCTCGTTTTCTAATCAGCGCTGAACAAACAAAGCCTAATGGGCCCTTTAATCAGGGAGCCGGGTGCTGACACTAGATTACAGTGTTTATAATTTACAGCTAATCTTCTGGGCGAAAGAAAAAAAATAAATAAAAGGGACAAGAAGAGGAAGGAACGGAGGAGCCGGGAGCGAGCGGAGCGGGGAGTTGCTCACCGTTCACCACCGTTCTCCGGGTGATCTCCCAGAGCACCAGCCCGTAGGCCCAGATGTCGGTCTTCTTGTAGGATTCGAAGCAGTCGGTGCGGATCTGCTCGCTCAGCACCTCCGGGGCCATGTAGCGCTTGGTGCCCACGCGGGGGTTGTTGCCGATGTCCAGGTAATCGCTGCCCTGCGAGTGCATGACGGCCAGCCCTGCGGGGGACAGGTCACGGAGGTGTTTAGGATGATTTTTAAGGTTGTTAATTCAGCTAGAAAATGCTGGGATAACGGCCCTGAGCGGTGCTGGTGCTGCATCCACCGGGCTCGATATCCCTGAGGTCTCAAAACCCCAGGATGCCACATCCCTGGGGCATCCCATCCCTGGAATGTTACATCCCCGGGGTACCACAATCCTGGAGCATCACAGCTGTGGGGTTCCACACCCCTGGGGTACCACATTCCCAGGCTACCTCATCTCTGGGGTATTTAATCCCTGGGGCATCCCATCCCTGGAATGTTACATCCCCGGGGTACCACAATCCTGGAGCATCGCAGCTGTGGGGTTCCACACCCCTGGGGTACCACATTCCCAGGGTACCTCATCTCTGGGGTATTTAATCCCTGGGGCATCCCATCCCTGGAATGTTACCACAATCCTGGAGCATCACTGTCGCAGAGATCTTTCATGAAAAATCTTTCCTCGGAGATTTTTCCTTGTTAGAAGCTGCAGCAGCCAAATGTAAACAATTATTATCTACTGCCGTGGAATGCAACAGGTCCGCCTTTGATTGGATGTTTATAATTAATGACCAATCAAGGACAGACCTCTCTCGGTCCTGCTTTGTCGATGCATTCTTTTTTATTGTTAGCTCACTGTCTGAAGAACCTTTCTCTTTTTATTTCCTTTAGTATAGTTATAATGTAATATATATATATATAATAAAATAATAAATCAACCTTCTGATCGTAGAGTCAACATTCTCGTCTCTGCCTTCACCCTGAAAACCCTTGTGACCACGGTCACACATCACAGCTGTGGGGTTCCACAGCCCCGGAGCACCAGGTCCCTGGGGTTCTACATCCCTGGGGTACCCCAGCTCTGGGGTACCTCATCCCTGGGGTATCTCATCCCTGGGGTATCTCATCTCTGGGGTATCTTATCCCTGGGGTACCTCATCCCTGGGGTACCTCATCTCTGGGGTATCTCATCTCTGGGGTATCTCATCTCTGGGGTATCTTATCCCTGGGGTACCTCATCCCTTGGGTACCTCATCCCTGGGGTATCTCATCTCTGGGGTATCTCATTTCTGGGGTACCTCATTTCTGGGGTATCTCATCCCCAGGGTACCACATTCCTGGAACATCACAGCTGTGGGGTTCCACACCCCTGGGGTACCACATTCCCAGGCTACCTCATCTCTGGGGTATTTAATCCCTGGGGCATCCCATCCCTGGAATGTTACCACAATGCTGGAGCATCACTGTCGCAGAGATCTTTCATGAAAAATCTTTCCTCAGAGATTTTTTCCTTGTTAGAAGCTGCAGCAGCAGCCAAATGTAAACAATTATTATCTACTGCTGTGGAATGCAACAGGTCCGCCTTTGATTGGCCCATCTTGGATGTTTATAATTAATGACCAATCAAGGACAGACCTCTCTCGGTCCTGCTTTGTTGATGCATTCTTTGCTATTGTTAGCTAACTGTCTGAAGAACCTTTCTCTTTTTATTTCCTTTAGTAGAGTTATAATGTAATATATATATATAATAAAATAATAAATCAACCTTCTGATCGTAGAGTCAACGTTCTCGTCTCTCCTTCACCCTGAAAACTCTTGTGACCACGGTCACACATCACAGCTGTGGGGTTCCACAGCCCCAGAGCACCAGGTCCCTGGGGTTCTACATCCCTGGGGTACCCCAGCTCTGGGGTATCTCATCTCTGGGGTACCTCATCTCTGGGGTATCTCATCTCTGGGGTATCTCATCCCTGGGGTATCTCATCCCTGGGTATCTCATTTCTGGGGTATCTCATTTCTGGGGTATCTCATCTCTGGGGTACCTCATCTCTGGGGTACCTCATTTCTGGGGTATCTCATCTCTGGGGTACCTCATCTCTGGGGTACCTCATCTCTGGGGTATCTCATCCCTGGGGTATCTCATTTCTGGGGTATCTCATCCCTGGGGTACCTCATCTCTGGGGTATCTCATCCCTGGGGTATCTCATTTCTGGGGTATCTCATCCCTGGGGTATCTCATCCCTGGGGTATCTCATCTCTGGGGTATCTCATTTCTGGGGTATCTCATCTCTGGGGTACCTCATTTCTGGGGTACCTCATTTCTGGGGTATCTCATCTCTGGGGTATCTCATTTCTGGGGTGTCTCATTTCTGGGGTACCTCATCCCTGGGGTACCTGATCTCTGGGGTACCCCAGCTCTGGGCTATCTCATTTCTGGGGTATCTCATTTCTGGGGTATCTCATCCCTGGGGTACCACATCCCTGGGGTACCTCATCTCTGGGGTACCTCATTTCTGGG
This sequence comes from Calcarius lapponicus, assembly GCA_039654755.1. Lineage (NCBI taxonomy): Eukaryota > Metazoa > Chordata > Aves > Passeriformes > Fringillidae > Calcarius > Calcarius lapponicus. Next base: position 56,615 of record JBBFKN010000188.1, read on the forward strand.
GTACCTCATCCCTGGGGTATCTCATCCCTGGGGTATCTCATCCCTGGGGTACCTCATCCCTGGGGTACCTCATCCCTGGGGTACCTCATCTCTGGGGTACCTCATCTCTGGGGTATCTCATCCCTGGGGTACCTCATCCCTGGGGTACCTCATCCCTGGGGTACCTCATCTCTGGGGTACCTCATCTCTGGGGTATCTCATCCCTGGGGTATCTCATCTCTGGGGTATCTCATCCCTGGGGTACCTCATTTCTGGGATATCTCATCCCTGGGGTATCATCCCTGGGGTATCTCATCTCTGGGGTATCTCATCTCTGGGGTATCTCATCCCTGGGGTACCTCATTTCTGGGGTATCTCATTTCTGGGGTTCCACATCTCTGGATACCTCATCTCTGGGGTACCTCATCTCTGGGGTATCTCATCCCTGGGGTATCTCATTTCTGGGGTACCTCATCCCTGGGGTACCACACACCTGGAACATCACAGCTGCGGGGTTCTACAGACCCAGAGCACCATGTCCCTGGGGTTCCACAGCCTTGGGGTACCTCATCAATGGGGAAGATCATCCCCGGGCGCCACATTCCTGGAGCATCACAGCTGTGGGGTTCCACAGCCCTGGAGCACCAGGTCCCTGGGGTTCTACATCCCTGGGGTACCACAGCTCTGGGGTATCTCATCTCTGGGGTATCTCATCCCTGGGGTATCTCATCTCTGGGGTATCTCATCCCTGGGGTACCTCATCTCTGGGGTACCCCATCTCTGGGGTATTTAATCCCTGGATTCCTCATCACTGGGGCACCACATCCCTGGGGTACCACACCCCTGGGATACCCCATCACCGGGGTATCTCATTTTTGGGGTACTACACCCCTGGATACCTCATCCCTGGGGTACCACATCCCTGGGATACCTCATCCCTGGGGTATCTCATTTCTGGGGTACCCCATCTCTGGGGTATCTCATCCCTGGGGTACCTCATCTCTGGGGTATCTTATCCCTGGGGTATCTCATCTCTGGGGTATTGCATCTCTGGGGTACCTCATCCCTGGGGCACCACATTCCTGGAGCATCACATCCGTGGCGTTCCACGGCCCTGGAGCACCATGTCCCTGGGGTTCCACAGCCTTGGGGTACCTCATGCCCGGGGTACCTCATCCCTGGGGTATCTCATCCCTGGGGTATCTCATTTCTGGGGTACCTCATCCCTGGGGTATTTAATCCCTGGATTCCTCATCACCAGGGTACCCTATCCCTGGGGTACCTCATCACTGGAGTATCTCATCCCTGGATACCTCATCACTGGGGCACCACATCCCTGGGGTACCACATCCCTAGGGTATCTCATCTCTGGGGTACCACATCTCTGGGGTACCTCATCTCTGGGGTACCTCATCTCTGGGGTATCTCATTTCTGGGGTACCTCATCCCTGGGGTACCTCATCTCTGGGGTATTTAATCCCTGGATTCCTCATTACTGGGGTACCTCATCCCTGGGAGTATCACACCCCTGGGGTACCCCATCCCCAGGGTATCTCATTTTTGGGGTACTACACCCCTGGATACCTCATCCCTGGGGTACCACATCCCTGGGGTACCTCATCACTGGGGTAATTCATCCCTGGGGTACCATCTCTGGGATACTTCATCTCTGGGATTCCTCATCACTGGGGTACCTCATCACTGGGGTAATTCATCCTTGGGGTACCATCTCTGGAATTCCTCATCTCTGGGATTCCTCATCCCTGGGATTCCTCATCACTGGGGTACCCCATCCCTGGGAGTATCACACCCCTGGGGTACCCCATCCCCAGGGTACCTCATCCCTGGAGTATCACACCCCTGGATTCCTCATCCCTGGGGTACCACATCTCTGGGGTATCACATCCCCAGGGTACCTCATATCTGGGGTACCTCATCCCTGGGGTACCACGCCCCTGGATTCTTCATCCCTGGAGTACCTCATCCCTGGGTACCCTTGGGTGCTGCAGCCCTGGCTATCACCACCCTGGGGTTTCACACCCCACATCCCTGGTGTACCCCATCACCAGGATACCTCATCCCTGGTGTACCCCATCCCTGGGGTACCACATCTCTGGGACACCTCATCCTTAGGGTACCACACCCCTGGATACCTCATCTTGGGGGTACCTCATCCCTGGGGTACCACACCCCTGGATTCTTCATCCCTGGAGTACCCCATCCCTGGGTACCTCATCCCTGGGGTACCACACTCCTGGGTACCCCATCCCTGGGGCACCACATCCCCAGGGTACCACATATCTGGGGTACCTCATTTTTGGGGTACCTCATCACTGGGGTAATTAATCTCTGGGACACCTCATCCTTAGGGTACCACACCCCTGGATACCTCATCTTGGGGGTACCTCATCCCTGGATTCCTCATCCCTGGGGTACCTCATTTTTGGGGGTACCACCCCCCAGCCCTCCATCTCACCCAGGTCTGCGATGCAGCACTGCCGGTTGCTTTTCACCAGGATGTTCCTGCTCTTCAGGTCGCGGTGGGCGATGGCAGGCTTGCCCTGCGTGCCGAAAATCTCCACGTGGAGGTGGACGAGGCCGCAGATGATGGAGGAGGCCAGGCCCAGGCAGGTGTCCACGTCCAGGGCTGTCCTCTGCAGGAAGTCGTAGAGGGAGCCGTTCTCGTGGTAGTGCGTTATGAGCCAGAGCTGCGTGCTGGAGTTCCTGGAGGTCATGTCAGAGGCGATGAAACCTGGCCAGGGACAAACAGCTGGGGTGAGGGAACAGCTGGGAACAGCTGGGGAACAGCTGGGATCATGGGAAACACCTGGGAAACACCTGGGATCATGGGAAACACCTGGGGTCAGGAACGGGGAGAAATACCTGGGATCAGGGACCCTGGGAAACACCTGGGAAACACCTGGGAAACACCTGGGATCAGGGACAGGGAGAAACACCGGGGGAAACAGACCCTGGGAAACACCTGGGACTCTGGGAAACACCTGGGATCATGGATCATGGGAGAAACACCTGGGAAACATCTGGGATCAGGGACCCTGGGAATCACCTGGGACCCTGGGAAACACCTGGGATCAGAGACCTTGAGAGACACCTGGGATTAGGGACAGGGAGAAATACCCGGGATCAGGGAAACTGGGAAACACCTGGGGACACAGATCCTGGGAAACAGCTGGGAAACACCTGGGATCCTGGGAAACAGCTGGGAAACAGCTGGGATCAGGGGCAGGGAGAAACATCTGGGGACACAGACCCTGGGAAACACCTGGGAAACACCTGGGATCAGGGATCCTAGAAAACACCTGGGATCAGGGACAGGGAGAAACATCTGGGATCCTGGGAAACACCTGGGAAACAGCTGGGATCCTGGGAAACACCTGGGAAACAGCTGGGATCCTGGGAAACACCTGGGATCAGGGATCCTGGAAAACATCTAGGATCAGGGACAGGGAGAAACACCTGGGGACACAGACCCTGGGAAACAACTGGGAAACAGCTGGGAAACAGCTGGGATCAGGGATCCTGGAAAACACCTGGAATCAGGGACAGGGAGAAACATCTGGGGACACAGACCCTGGGAAACACCTGGGAAACACCTGGGAAACACCTGGGAAACACCTGGGATCCTGGGAAAAGCCTGGGATGAAGGAACCTGGGAAACACCTGGGAAACACCCGGGATGAGGGATCACGGGAAACACCTGGGGTCAGAGACCCTGAGCAACACCTGGGATCAGGGATCCTGGGGAACACCTCGGAAGCACCTGGGATCAGGGAACCTGTGGAACACCTGGGAACCTGGGAAACACCTGGGGACATGGACCCTGGGAAACAGCTGGGAAACACCTGGGATCCTGGGAAACACCTGGGATCATGGGAAACACCTGGGATCAGGGACCCTGGGAATCACCTGGGATCATTGATCATGGGAGAAACACCTGGGAAACACCTGGGATCAAGAACCCTGGGAAACACCTGGGACCCTGGGAAACAGCTGGGGTCAGAGACCTTGAGAGACACCTGGGATTAGGGACAGGGAGAAATACCCGGGATCAGGGAACCTGGGAAACACCTGGGGACACAGACCCTGGGAAACAGCTGGGAAACAGCTGGGATCGGGGATCCTGGAAAACACCTGGGATCAGGGACAGAGAGAAACATCTGGGATCCTGGGGAACAGCTGGGAAACAGCTGGGATCAGGGATCCTGGAAAACACCTGGGATCAGGGACAGGGATCCTGGGAAACAGCTGGGAAACACCTGGGATCCTGGGAAACACCTGGGATCCTGGGAAACACCTGGGAAACAGCTGGGAAACACCTGGGATTGGGGATCCTGGAAAACACCTGGGATCAGGGACAGGGAGAAACATCTGGGGACACAGACCCTGGGAAACAGCTGGGAAACACCTGGGATCAGGGATCCTGGAAAACATCTAGGATCAGGGACAGGGAGAAACACCTGGGGACACAGACCCTGGGAAACAGCTGGGAGACAGCTGGGATCAGGGACAGGGAGAAACACCTGGGGACACAGAACCTGGGAAACACCTGGGAAACACCTGGGAAACACCTGGGATCAGGGATCCTGGAAAACACCTGGGATCAGGGACAGGGAGAAACATCTGGGATCCTGTGAAACAGCTGGGAAACACCTGGGATCGGGGATCCTGGAAAACACCTGGGATCAGGGACAGGGATAAAGATCTGGGGACACCGACCCTGGGAAACACCTGGGATCAGGGATCCTGGAAAACATCTAGGATCAGGGACAGGGAGAAACATCTGGGGACACAGACCCTGGGAAACACCTGGGAAACACCTGGGAAACACCTGGGAAACACCTGGGATCTGGGATCCTGGGAAACACCTGGGATCAGGGACAGGGAGAAACATCTGGGGACACAGATCCTGAGAAACACCCAGGATCAGGGAACCTGGGAAACACCCGGGACCCTGTGGAACACCGGGGATCAGGGACCCACCCCGCAGCCGCCCCCGGCTCACCCAGGATGTTGTCGTGCCGCAGCAGGACGGTGTTGTAGATCTCGGTCTCGCGGAACCACGACTGCTCGTCCCGCGAGGAGAAGATCTTGACGGCCACGCTCTCGCCGTGCCACACGCCCCGCCACACCTCGCCGTAGCGCCCTTTACCTGCCGCCACAGCCGTGCCACCGCCTCACCTGGTGCTCCCAGGACCCCCGGGAGCACCTGGATCCCGTGTGGGAGAGCCCTGGAGCAGCTCGGGGGGTCCTTGGGCAACACCTCCTCACCCACCCAGCTCCCTCCATCCCTGGGAAGAACTTGGGGTTTGTCCTAAATTGCAAGATCAATGTGAATTCTATTTGCCATCTGTTGGAGGTGGGGCAGTTATCTTCTGTTAATTGGGCATATATCTTCTATTCATTGGGCAGATATGTTAATTTGGGCAGACATTTTCTGTTAATTGGGCAGTTATCTTCTGTTAATTGGGCAATTATCTTCTGTTCTTTGAGCATATATCTTCTATTCATCGGGCAGATATGTTAATTTGGGCAGACATTTTCTGTTAATTGGGCAGTTATCCTCTGTTAACTGGGCATATAACTTCTGTTAATTGGGCAGTTGTCTTCTGTTCATTTGGCAGTTGTATTTATCTCTTCCACAACCAATCCTCCCCCCAGGAGATCTCTTCTGCTCATGGGCCATTAATTATTAATTATCTTCTGTTCATGGGCCTGCATGGCCGATAAAATTCCATCATCCCACTGGGAGATGCTCTGCCCTTGGGGAGGAGCCAAACATTCCTACCTTGATCTAATCTGAGATTTCAAACATTCCTACCTTGATCTAATCTGAGATTTCAAACATTCCTACCTGGATACAATCTGAGATTTCGCACATTCCCACCTGGATACAATCTGAGATTTCAAACATTCCTACCTGGATAGAATCTGAGATTTCAAACATTCCTACCTGGATGCAATCTGAGATTCCAAACATTCCTACCCGGATACAATCTGAGGTTTCAAACATTCCTACCTGGATACGATCTGAGATTTCAAACATTCCTACCTGGATACGATCTGAGATTTCAAACATTCCTACCCAGATATAATCTGAGATTTCAAACATTCCTACCCGGATAGAATCTGAGATTTCAAACATTCCTACCAGGATAGAATCTGAGATTTCAAACATTCCTACCTGGATACAATCTGAGATTTCAAACATTCCCACCTGGACACAATCTGAGATTTCAAACATTCCTACCCGGATACAATCTGAGATTTCAGATATTCCTACCCGGATACGATCTGAGGTTTGGGACACCCCAGCAGCCTTTTCCCACTGCATTCCCAGAGGAGCAGCTTTCTCCTCCCCTGCATTCCCAGAGGGAGCCCAGGCCCATGTCCAGCACCCTTTCTAACTCTAAACTCTCAGAGAGTTTATGTCTGTCACAGCTGGATATCGGCGCTAGATCAACATCTGTATTTTTAAATAAATCACGGCCTCCTCTCCTTACCCACGCACTCCATGAGGGTGATCTGCCGAGCCACCGTCCTCTGGACAAGGAAAGGCAGCCCAGAACCGCTGCCCGTGGTGCAGTCGTCGTTCAGCAGGTCCTGCACACACAAGGTGACCACGGGGTCAGCGTGGTGGCCATCCCACCCACACCTGGGGGACGTTTGGGGTCCCTTGCGGGGCTCACCCACCTCTAAGGTGCTGTCTCCCATCATGGACGCCTTCAGCATGAGGTCTGTGTCGCCAAAGTCGCTGTGCTTGTGGCGCTGCTGGGCCAGCTTCCAGCAGAAGAGCGCGGCGAGCGCCGCGAGGACGAGGAGGGAGAGCAGTGGGACAAAGATCATCAGGAGGAGGTTGGGGAGGGAAGGTGTCTTGACCAGGGCATCTTCTCCTGGGTGGGGGAAATGAAAGTGCGGTGTTCACATTCTCTGAAAAGAATCCCTTCACCCAGGATTTCTTCTCCTGGGAGAAGCCTCAGAGAGGAATGAAGACAATAATTTATCTGATTTGCTTCTCCCTGTTTTGCTGCTTTGGAATGTGGCCTGGAGGTTGTTTATCCAACAGGTTTGATTGGTTTCATGTGAGTTGTTTTGACTTAATGACCGATCACCATCAGCTGTGTCGGGACTCGGGAAGCAGCCACGAGTTTTCATTATCATTCTTTATCAATTATCATTATCAATTTTTTTATCAATTATCATTATCAATTTTTCATTATCATTCATTATCATGATCTTCTGTCTGTATCCTTTCTGTATTCTTTATTGTAGTTTTAGTATAGCATTATGTAATGTAATGTCATGTGATATATAATATAGTAAATATAATATGATATAATATAATATGATATGATATGATATGATATAATATAATATAATATATATCATATGAAATAGTATGATATAGTATGAAATAATATGTAATATCATGTAATGGAATGTAATGTAATATCATATAATGTAATATATATGATATTATATATAATAATATATAATAATAATGTATATAACATATTATATATGATATTATATATAGTATTATATAATATATATAATTTCATATAATATAATATATAAAAATAAAATATATGATCATAAAATAAAGAATAAACAATACATTAAGGAAAATATGATATAATATAATATAATATAATATAATATAATATAATATAATATAATATAACATTATATTAATTATATTATAATATAATCATAAATTAACCTTCTAAGAACATGGAGTCAGATTCATCAATTCCTCCTTCGTCCTGGGGACCCAACAGCATCCCCAGCCACGTGGGCAGCTCATCCCCTGTCCCCTGTCCCCTGCCCCCTGTACCTTGTCCCCTGTCCCCTGTCCCCTGTCCCCTGTCCCCTGTACCTTGTCCCCTGTCCCCTGTCCCCTGTCCCCTGTACCTTGCAGGAAGATCTCCAGCTCGGCGTTGCACATGTGGAAGCTGCAGCACCTCATGCCGTACTGCTCCGTGACGGGCGTGTGGCAGTGTTCCAGAATGTTCTGGGAGAAGCAGCCCCGGTGCTGGGTGATGGTGCCCTCCTCCCTCCTCTTGCTGACGAAGCACACCCGGCCCGTGCAGTTGGGCTGGCTGCAGTGGGGCACGTCACAGGCGCACAGCAGCTCCTCTGCGGGCACCAGGAGGGGACACAGGGTCACCCCACTGCCCACCTGGGAGCTTTGGTGGCTTTGGGGAGAGGGACATTCTCCTAAAGGCTCCAAATTTGGAGAATGGGACTGTCAGAGAAGGAGGGGAAGGCTTCTGTGGGTTCTCAGCCCATCCTGGCACCTCCCAGAAAATCTCCTGCTCCCAGCTGGGCTCCAAATCCCATCCCTGAACCTGAGGGTCCCCTGTTCCCTGTTACACCCCCAAGAAGCTCCATGAGATGGACTGTGCATCCAGCCCAGCAGCTGGGATGAACTGGGATGCACTGGTTTAAAACACACAGGGTCACATCCTGCCCACAAAATCCCAGGGGATTTACAACACGCAGGGTCACATCCTGCCCACAGAATCCCAGAGAACATGGGAGCTATGCTCCTCTGCGGGCACCAGGAGGGGACACAGGGTCACCCCACTGCCCACCCAGGAGCTTTGGTGGCTTTGGGGACAGGGACATTCTCCTAAAAGCTCCAAATTTGGAGAATGGGACTGTCAGAGATGGAGGGCAAGGCTGTTTTGGGTGCTCAGCCCATCATGGCACATCCCAGAAAATCTCCTGCTCCCAGCTGGGCTCCAAATCCCAGCCCTGAACCTGGGGGTCCCCTGTTCCCTGTTACACCCCCAAGAGGCTCCATGGGATGGGCTGTGCCTGTCTGGGATAGATCCAGCCCAGCAGCTGGGATTAACTGGGATGCACTGGTTTAAAACACGCAGGGTCACATCCTGCCCACAAAATCCCAGAGAACATGGGAACTATGCTCCTCAGTGGGCACCAGGAGGGGACACAGGGTCACGCCACCGCCCACCCAGGAGCTTTGGTGGCTTTGGGGACAGGGACATTCTCCTAAAGGCTCCAAATTTTAAGAATGAGGACTGTCAGAGATGGAGGGGAAGGCTGTTTTGGGTGCTCAGCCCATCCTGGCACCTCCCAGAAAATCTCCTGCTCCCAGCTGGGCTCCAAATCCCAGCCCTGAACCTGGAGGTCCCCTGTTCTCACACCCCCAAGAGGCTCCATGAGGTGGGCTGTGCCTGTCTGGGATAGATCCAGCCCAGCAGCTGGGATGAACTGGGATGCACTGGTTCACAACACACGGGGTCACATCCTGCCCACAAAATCCCAGAGAACATGGGATCTATGCTCCTCAGTGGGCACCAGGAGGGGACACAGGGTCACCCCACTGCCCACCCGGGAGCTTTGGTGGCTTTGGGGACAGGGACATTCTCCTAAAAGCTCCAAATTTTAAGAATGAGGACTGTCAGAGAAGGAGGGCGCGGCTGTTTTGGGTGCTCAGCCCATCCTGGCACATCCCAGAAAATCTCCTGCTCCCAGCTGGGCTCCAAATCCCAGCCCTGAACCTGGGGGTCCCCTGTTCCCTGTTACACCCCCAAGAAGCTCCGTGGGATGGACTGTGAATCCAGCCCAGCAGCTGGGATTAACTGGGATGCACTGGTTCCCAACACACAGGGTCACATCCTGCCCACAAAATCCCAGGGGATTTACAACACACAGGGTCACATCCTGCACACAGAATCCCAGAGAACATGGGAGCTGTGCTCCTCAGTGGGCACCAGGAGGGGACACAGGGTCACCCCACCGCCCACCTGGGAGCTTTGGTGGCTTTGGGGACAGGGACATTCTCCTAAAAGCTCCAAATTTGGAGAATGGGACTGTCAGAGAAGGAGGGCAACGCTGTTTTGGGTTCTCAGCTCATCCTGGCACATCCCAGAAAATCTCCTGCTCCCAGCTGGGCTCCAAATCCCATCCCCTGTTACACCCCCAAGAAGCTCCGTGGGATGGACTGTGAATCCAGCCCAGCAGCTGGGATGAACTGGGATGCACTGGTTCACAACACACAGGGTCACATCCTGCCCACAAAATCCCAGGGGATTTACAACACGCAGGGTCACATCCTGCCCACAGAATCCCAGAGAACATGGGAGCTATGGGAGCCCAGCTTCCTCCCTGGCTTTTATTTTGGGCTGAACTGCTCCCAAAAAGCCGAGGGAGCCGCTCTCACCCCATTGGCACTCACCGGCTGCAGAGCTGAAGGACAAGGCCATCAACGCCAGCATCACCCGGCCACCAGCCCCACGCAGCATCATCCTGGGGAGAGAGAGCGGGGTCAGAGCAGCCCCTGCACCCCCAGAACCCATCCCCAGCCCTGGGGGCTTGGGGAAGGGATGGGCTTTGCAGAATTCGGGCACAGGCAGAGTGAGGTAAGATGTGTTTGGCTCCGGACATCCTGGGCACGGCCCTTCCTGAGAACAGATCCAGGGACCTCCCTGGTGTGGTGTGGGTGCCACTCGTGGCCCCACAGAGCTCAGGAATGTTCTGGAACCAGGTCCTTGCCGTGTCCATAGAGCCCCAAGCTCCTTCCTTTCTCCCGGTGATCCCCACTGTTAAACTCACGTTCTCTGGAATGTGAATTTAATGCCTGTTAAATTCACGTTCTCTGGAAAAGTCCCTTCACCCAGGATTCTTCTCCTGGGAAGCTGAGATGCATCAGAGAAAAAGGAAAACAATTCTTTATCTCATTTGCTTCTCCTGTGTTTTGCTCCTTTGGAATGTGTTTGGGGATTGTTTACCCACAGGTGATTGTTTGATTGGACTTGTGATGTGAATTGTTTTGACTCTTTGGCAAATCAGGGCCAGCGTGGAAAGAGTCAGGAGTTTTCATTATTATCTTCTTAGCATTCTGTAAATATCCTTTCTGTATTCTTTAGTGTAGTATAATTTAATATTCTTTAATATAATATAGTATCATAATGATACTATATTATGAATTGTGAATTGTTTGATTTGATTTATCTAATAATAAATTAGATTTCTGAGAACATGGAGTCATATTCATCATTCTTCTGTTCCAAATATGCTTCCAAGGATGCCTCACATCCTCTGGAATGTGTTTGGGGATTGTTTACCCACAGGTGATTGCTTAATTGGGTTTCTGATGTGAATTGTTTTGACTCTTTGGCCAATCAGTGTCAGGACTCTGTAGAGAGACACAAGTTTTCATTATTATCTTTTTAGCCTTCTGTAAATACCCTTTGAGTATTCTTTAGTGTAGCATAGTTTAATATTCTTTAATATAATATAGTGTTATAAAATAACAAATTAGCTTTATGAGAACATGGAGTCAGATCCATCATTCCTCCATGCCAAACGTGCTTCCAAGGATGCCTCACATCCTTTGGAATGTGTTTGGGGATTCTTTCATTGGGTTTCTGATGTGAATTGTTTTGATTTATTGCCCAATCGGTGTCAGGACTCTGTAGAGAGTCACAAGTTTTCATTATTATCTTTTTAGCATTCTCTAAGCATCTTTTCTGTATTCTTTAGTACAGCATAATTTAATATTCTTTGTCAGAGCCCAGGACATCCCTCTGGCTGCCCTGGGTGTCTCAGAGACCCTGGCACAGAGCCCCAAACCCCCTGTGCCTTTGATTTTGACCCATGGAAAAAAATTACCAACCTTATGTGAGGATTTGCAAACCACGAAAGTTTAAGCAAAATGATAGTTAGTTTGTCACAGGGTGAAAAGTAGAATTTTGAGGTTTTTAGAATGGGGGCTCGAGGCTCCAAGATAAAGGAATTTAGGTGTGCTTTATCCTTATTTCTCCTTCTTCCCAGCCTCCATCTTTTAAGTGATGGTGGCACTTTAAAATTAGTTTAGAGTAGGAACACACTGTCTATAAGTGATAAGCACTGGAAAATAATTATAAAAAAGTCCACGTAGTTTTTAGCATGAAAGATGACACCGTCTCTGAAGACTGACCTGCTGAACCTGAGCAAAAAGGCAAAAATGTCACAAAGAACAGAAAATAAAACAACCTTGAAAACCAGAACAAAAAAATCCTGACTCCTTCTTCGGCTGCCAGGCTGAAGAAACTTTCTGACACATCTTGGGGTCAGCCAAAGTGACAGAGACCCCCGAGAATTCTTTAATGTAATATAGTATCATAAAATAATAAAGAATAGAATAGAATAGAATAGAATAGAATAGAATAGAATAGAATAGAATAGAATAATAAATTTGCATTCTGATCTATAACATAGTATCATAAATATAATATAGTATAATAAAATAATAAATTAACCTCCTGAGAACATGGAGTTAGATTGATCATTCCTTCCTTCATCGAGGCACCCCACAAATACAGAGACCCCTGAGAATTCTTTAATATAATATGGTACCATAAAATAATAAATATAATAATGTAATATAATGTAATATAATGTAATATAATGTAATATAATGTAATATAATGTAATATAATGTAATATAATATAATATAATATAATAATAAATTAGCATTCTGATCTATAATATAGTATCATAAATATAATATATTATAATAAAATAATAAATATAAACATGTAATATAATGTAATGTAATGTAATGTAATGTAATGTAATATAATATAATATAATATAATATAATAATAAATTAGCATTCTGATCTATAATATAGTATCATGAAATAATAAATAATATAATATAATTTAATATAAAATAATATCATAAAATAATGAATTAGCCTTCTGAGAACATGGAATCAGATTCCTCATTCCTTCCTTCATCAAGGCACCTCACAAATACAGAGAACCCTGAGAATTCTTTAATATAATATAGTATCATAAAATAATAAATTACCATTCTGATCTATAATATAGTATCATAAAATAATAAATAATATAATATAATTTAATATAAAATAATATCATAAAATAATGAATTAGCCTCCTGAGAACATGGAGTCAGATTCCTCATTCCTTCCTTCATCGAGGCACCTCACAAATACAGAGAACCCTGAGAATTCTTTAATATAATATAGTATCATAAAATAATAAATTAGCATTCTGATCTATAATATAGTATCATAAAATAATAATATAATATAATTTAATATAAAATAATATCATAAAATAATGAATTAGCCTTCTGAGAACATGGAGTCAGATTCCTCATTCCTTCATCGAGGCACCCCACAAATCCAATAACTCCCCGCTGTTCCCAGGGTTCCTGCTCCATAAAAACCCAGCCCTGCTGATGCCACAGCGCCGCTGGGGATCCCAAATTTGGGAAATCCACGGGATGGAGCCCAAACCCCCCACACCACGAGCAGGGTCTCCCTCCTGGGGCTGCTTTTATGCGCACAGCTTATCAATGACACAAACAGAGCTGCTGGGACGGCCAAAAATTCCTCGCTGAGCCTTTGGTGAGGGGGGGAAGTTTGGCTATTTTTAATCTTCCTTTTTATTTTTTTTTTTATTTTTTTTCTCTCTTTGTGAAAGAGACATTTGTGCCAAGGCAAACACGGCCGTTCCCCCCCCTCCAAGCCTCACAAACCCCGGCCCCTCCTGGGCTCATTCTTCGTGTTCCCGACACAAACACGCCAAAAGGCTCCGTTTCCTGCAATTGAAGAAGAGCCCAGCCCAGCTGGGACAGGAATCAAGATTGTTTAGATCCTGCCCTTGATGGTGGAGGTGCAGTCACGCAAGGACGGGGCTGACCCCGGCTCAAATCGGGCTTTTCCTCCCCAAAATAACTCGCTGATTTGTGGTTTGAGGGGAAGAAACAGCGAGCAGATCCTGGGTGCTGGGGGTGGAGGGCAGGAGTGATGCCAGGCTGGTCCATGCCAGCCTTGGCTGGGCCAGGAGCAGCTTCATTTTAAAATCTTAACTTGCCCAGAACTGGGCTAAGATCTGCTTTATTTTAAAATCTTAACTTGCCCAGAGCTGGGCTAAGATCTGCTTTATTTTAAATTCCCAATTCTCCCAGAGCTGGGCTAGGATCAGCTTTATTTTTAAATCTCAGCTCCCCAAGAGCTGGGTTAGGATCAGCTTTATTTTAAATTCCCAATCTCTCTGGAGCTGGGCTAGGATCAGCTTGATTTTAAAAACTTCCCCAGAGCTGGGCTAGGATCAGCTTTAATTTAAAACTCAACCTCTCTGAAGCTGGGCTAGGATCAGCTTTATTTTAAAATCTCAACTCCCCAAGAGCTGGGCTAGGACCAGCTTTATTTTAAAATCTTAAATTCCCCAAGAGCTGGGCTAAGATCTGCTTTATTTTAAAATCTTAACTTCCCCAGAGCTGGGTTAGGATCAGCTTTATTTTAAATTCCCAATTCTCCCAGAGCTGGGCTAGGATCTGCTTTATTATAAAACTCAGCCCCTCTGGAGCTGGGCTAGGATCAGCTTTATTTTAAATTCCCAATTCTCCCAGAGCTGGGCTAGGATCAGCTTTATTTTAAAATCTTTACTTCCCCAGAGCTGGGTTAGGATCAGCTTTATTTTAAATTCCCAATTCTCCCAGAGCTAGGCTAGGATCAGCTTTATTTTAAAACTCAGCCCCTGTGGAGCTGGGCTGCTGCTCCCTCACCCCCAGCACCACGTTTCTCGTTTCTCACAGCGCTGAGAGCTGCAGGATGTGTGATTTGCCAGGGAAGCTGAGCCTCCCAGGTGCTGAATTCCCTCCCTGGAGCCACTTCCCCAAAATCCTGAGGCATGAGACAGCTGCAGGATATTTGCCATGGAACACAAAGCCAGCGGGGCCTCACCCAGACTCTGCTGTGCACCAAACATCCCAGGGATTGTTGTTGTTGAGAGCAAAAATCAATCCAGAGGAAAAACATCCCAGGAAAGGCACAAACCAGTCCTGGCATTCCCATCCCTGTCCCTTCCTTCCTCTTTTCTCGTCAGGAACTGCAGCTCATGGGCATCCAGAGCGTCTCACCCAGTGCTGGTTGATATTCTCTGGGATTTGTAGCAGCAGGAGAAGGAAAATAAAAACCCAGGGGAAACCTCTGGGATGGGACGTGGGTGCTGGCAGGGAGCTGTGCTGCAGTTCCAGGGTCTGGAGCAAACCCTGGGGAAGGGGAATTTCCCGGTTTGAGGGTCTGGAGAAGGAGAATTTCCCAAATTTAGAGTCAGGAGCAAACCCTGGGGAAGGAGAATTTCCCAAACTGAGGATCTGAGAAGGAGAATTTCCCAGTTTGAGGATCTGGAGCAGGAGAATTTCCCAGTTTGAGGGTCTGGAGAAGGAGAATTTCCCAAGTTTAGAGTCAGGAGCAAACCCTGGGGAAGGAGAATTTCCCAGTTTGAGGGTCTGGAGAAGGAGAATTTCCCAGTTCCAGGGTCTGGAGCAAACCCTGGGGAAGGAGAATTTCCCAGTTTGAGGGTCTGGAAAATGAGAATTTCCCAAATTGAGGGTCTGGAGAAGGAGAATTTCCCAGTTTGAGGGTCTGGAGAAGGAGAATTTCCTGGTTTGAGGGTCTGGAGAAGGAGAATTTCCCAGTTTGAGGGTCTGGAAAAGGAGAATTTCCCAAACTGAGGGTCTGGAGCAAAGCCTGGGGAAGGAGAATTTCCCAGTTTGAGGGTCTGGAAAAGGAGAATTTCCCAAACTGAGGGTCTGGAGAAAACCCTGGGGAAAGGGAATTTCCCGGTTTGAGGATCTGGAGAAGGAGAATTTCCCAGTTTGAGGGTCTGGAGAAGAGAATTTCCCAAATTGAGGATCTGGAGAAGGAGAATTTCCCAGTTTGAGGGTCTGGAAAAGGAGAATTTCCCAGTTTGAGGGTCTGGAAAAGGAGAATTTCCCAGTTTTAGAGTCAGGAGCAAACCCTGGGAAAGGAGAATTTCCCAGCTGTGCTCGTCCTCCAGCAGGACCCACCAGCATCTCCCTGACAGGTATTTCCACTCCATGAACGTGCACCACACAAAGAGAGCAGCAAAACCCACTCAAGAGAGCAACAAAATCCACTCACGAGAGCAAAATCCACTCAAGAGAGCAAAATCCACTCAAGTAAGCAACAAAATCCACTCACGAGAGCAAAATCCACTCAAGAGAGCAAAACCCACTCAAGAGAGCAAAACCCACCCAAAAGAGCAGCAAAATCCACTCAAGAAAGCAGCAAAATCCACTCAAGAGCAACGAAACCCACTCAAGAAAGTGGCAAAATCCACTCAAAGAGAGCAAAATCCACCCAAGAGAGCAAACCCACTCAAGAGAGCAGCAAACTTCACTCAAAGAGAGCAGTGAACCCACTTTTTCCCCCACATCTTTTCAAAATACACCCAAATTTTCTACTTCCCACGTCGATCCCAGCCTTTCTGCTTCAGTTTTTTATGATTTCAGCTCTTGAGCAAGGATTTGGGCACAGATCCTGCTGCCACCCACACTGAGGTGAGGCCCTCACCCCAATTCCAGCCTCTCTAACCCCGATGTCCACACCACAACCCCACAGAACCCAAAGGAAATGGGGCCAAATTTTGATTTGCCACCTTTTTCCCCCCCACATCTATTCAAAATACACCCAAATTTTGCATTTCCCACGTCAATCCCAACCTTCCTGGTCCGAGGTGAGCCCTGATTTGTGCTCCTAGCCCCAATTCCAGCCTCTTTAACCCTGATGTCCACACCACAACCCCACAGAACCCAAAGGAAACGGGGCCTAACCCTGATTTCCCTCGTTTTCCCCCACATATTTTCAAAATATACCCAAATTTCCCATTTCCCACGTCGATCCCAGCCTTTCTGCTGCAGATTTTTGTTATTTCAGCTCTTGAGCAAGGATTTGGGCACAGATTCTGGTGCCACCACACTGAGGTGAGCCCCTCACCCCAGTTCCAGCCTCTCTAACCCCGATGTCCACACCACAACCCCACAGAACCCAAAGGAAACGGGGCCTAACCCTGATTTCCCTCCTTTTCCCCCACATCTTTTCAAAATACACCCAAATTCCCCATTTCCCACATCAATCCCAGCCTTCCTGGTCTGAGGTGAGCCCTGATTTGTGCCCCTGGCCCCAATTCCAGCCTCTCTGACCCTGATGTCCACATCACAACCCCACAGAACCCAAATGAAACAGGGCCTAACCCTGATTTCCCTCCTTTTTTCCCCCACATCTTTTCAAAATACACCCAAATTTTCTACTTCCCACGTCAATCCCAGCCTTTCTGCTGCAGCTTTTTATGATTTCAGCTCTTGAGCAAGGATTTGGGCACAGATTCTGGTGCCACCACACTGAGGTGAGGCCCTCACCCCAATTCCAGCCTCTCTAACCCCGATGTCCACACCACAACCACACAGAACCCAAAGGAAATGAGGCCAAATTCTGATTTTGGGGGTGAAGCCCTGAGCTTGGTGCAGCCAGAACCCCATGAGGAACCAGTTCCAGACTCTCTAACCCCGATGTCCACACCACAACCCCACAGAACCCAAAGGAAATGGAGCCAAATTTTGATTTGCCTCCTTTTCCCCCACATCTTTTCAAAATACACCCAAATTCCCCATTTCCCACATCGATCCCAGCCTTTCTGCTTCAGCTTTTTATGATTTCAGCTCTTGAGCAAGGATTTGGGCACAGATCCTGCTGCCACCCCACTGAGGTGAGGCCCTCACCCCAATTCCAGCCTCTCTAACCCCGATGTCCACACCACAACCCCACAGAACCCAAAGGAAACGGGGCCAAATTCTGATTTTTGGGCTGAAGCCCTGAGCTTGGTGCAGCCAGAACCCCATGAGGAACCAGTTCCAGCCTCTCTAACCCCAGTGTCAACACCACAACCCCACAGAACCCAAAGAAAACCAGGCCTAACCCTGATTTCCCTCCTTTTCCCCCACATCTTTTCAAAATACACCCAAATTTTCCATTTCCCACGTCAATCCCAGCCTTCCTGGTCTGAGGTGAGCCCTGATTTGTGCTCCTGGCCCCAATTCCAGCCTCTCTAACCCCAATGTCAACACCACAACCCCACAGAACCCAAAGAAAAAGAGGCCAAATCCTGATTTTGGGGTGAAGCCCTGAGCTTGGTGCAACCCCAACCCCATGAGGAACCAGTTCCAGCCTTTCTAACCCCAATGTCCACACCACAACCCCACAGAACCCAAAGGAAACGGGGCCTAACCCTGATTTTGAGGGTGAAGTCCTGAGCTTGGTGCAGCCAGAACCCCATGAGGAACCAGTTCCAGACTCTTTAACCCCGATGTCCACACCACAACCCCACAGAACCCAAAGGAAAGAGGGCTAAATTCTGATTTCCCTCCTTTTTCCCCCCACATCTTTCCAAACTACACCCAAATTCCCCATTTCCCACATCAATCCCAGCCTTTCTGCTGCAGATTTTTATGATTTCAGCTCTT
Organism: Calcarius lapponicus; assembly: GCA_039654755.1. NCBI lineage: Eukaryota > Metazoa > Chordata > Aves > Passeriformes > Fringillidae > Calcarius > Calcarius lapponicus. The sequence goes on from JBBFKN010000188.1 coordinate 74,928, forward strand.
GAGCAAGGATTTGGACACAGATCCTGCTGCCACCACACTGAGGTGAGGCCCTCACCCCAATTCCAGCCTCTCTAACCCCGATGTCCACACCACAACCCCACAGAACCCAAAGGAAATGGAGCCAAATTTTGATTTGCCTCCTTTTCCCCCACATCTATTCAAAATACACCCAAATTCCCCATTTCCCACATCAATCCCAGCCTTCCTGGTCTGAGGTGAGCCCTGATTTGTGCTCCTGGCCCCAATTCCAGCCTCACTAACCCTGATGTCCACACCACAACCCCACAGAACCCAAAGGAAATGGGGCCTAACCCTGATTTCCCTCCTTTTCCCCCACATCTTTTCAAAATACACCCAAATTCCCCATTTCCCACATCAATCCCAGCCTTTCTGCTTCAGTTTTTTATGATTTCAGCTCTTGAGCAAGGACCTGGGCACAGATCCTGCTGCCACCACATTGAGGTGAGGTCCTCACCCCAATTCCAGCCTCTCCAACCCCGATGTCCACATCACAACCCCACAGAACCCAAAGGAAACGGGGCAAAATCCTGATTTTGGGGGTGAAGCCCTGAGGTTGGTGCAGCCCCAACCCCATGAGGAACCAGTTCCAGCCTCTCTAACCCCAATGTCCACACCACAACGCCACAGAATCCAAAGGAAATGGGGCCCTAACATTGATTTCCCTCCTTTTCCCCCACATCTTTTCAAAATACACCCCAATTCCCCATTTCCCATGTCGATCCCAGCCTTTCTGCTTCAGCTTTTTATGATTTCAGCTCTTTAGCAAGGATTTGGACACAGATCCTGGTGCCACCACACTGAGCTGAGCCCTGATTTGTGCTCCTGGCCCCAGTTCCAGCCTCTCTAACCCCGATGTCCACACCACAACCCCACAGAACCCAAAGGAAATGGAGCCAAATTTTGATTTTGGGGGTGAAGCCCTGATCTTGGTGCAGCCCCAACCCCATGAGGAACCAGTTCCAGCCTCTCTAACCCCGATGTCCACATCACAACCCCACAGAACCCAAAGGAAACGGGGCCTAACCCTGATTTCCCTCCTTTTTTCCCCCACATCTTTTCAAAATACACCCAAATTCCCCATTTCCCACATAAATCCCAGCTTTCCTGGTCTGAGGTGAGCCCTGATTTGTGCTCCTGGCCCCATTTCCAGCCTCTCTAACCCTGATGTCCACACCACAACCCCACAGAACCCAAAGGAAACGGGGTCAAACCCTGATTTTGGGGGTGAAGCCCTGAGCTTGGTGCAGCCCCAACCCCATGAGGAACCAGTTCCAGCCTCTCTAACCCCGATGTCCACACCACAACCCCACAGAACCCAAAGAAAACGAGGCCAAATCCTGATTTTGGGGGTGAAGTCCTGGGCTTGGTGCAGCCCAGACCTCCATTTCTGGTGCAATTTCTTCTTATTTCAGCTCTTGAGCAAGGACCTGGGCACAGATCCTGCTGCCACCACACTGAGCTGAGCCCCTGGCCCCAATTCCAGCCTCTCTAACCCCGATGTCCACACCACAACCCCACAGAACCCAAATGAAACGGGGCCTAACCCTGATTTCCCTCCTTTTCCCCCACATCTATTCAAAATACACCCAAATTTTCTACTTCCCACGTCGATCCCAGGCTTTCTGCTGCAGATTTTTATGATTTCAGCTCTTGAGCAAGGATTTGGGCACAGATCCTGCTGCCACCACACTGAGCTGAGGCCCTCACCCCAATTCCAGCCTCTCTAACCCCGATGTCCACATCACAACCCCACAGAACCCAAATGAAACAGGGCCTAAACCTGATTTCCCTCCTTTTCCTCCACATCTATTCAAAATACACCCAAATTTTCTACTTCCCACGTCGATCCCAGGCTTTCTGCTGCAGATTTTTATGATTTCAGCTCTTGAGCAAGGATTTGGGCACAGATCCTGCTGCCACCCACACTGAGCTGAGGCCCTCACCCCAATTCCAGCCTCTCTAACCCCGATGTCCACACCACAACCCCACAGAACCCAAAGGAAATGGGGCCAAATCCTGATTTTGGGGGTGAAGCCCTGAGCTTGGTGCAGCCCAGACCTCCATTTCTGGTGCAATTTCTTCTTATTTCAGCTCTTGAGCAAGGACCTGGGCACAGATCCTGGTGCCACCACACTGAGCTGAGCCCCTGGCCCCAATTCCAGCCTCTCTAACCCCGATGTCAACACCACAACCCCACAGAACCCAAAGAAAACGGGGCCAAATTCTGATTTTGAGGGTGAAGCCCTGAGCTTGGTGCAGCCAGAACCCATGAGGAACCAGTTCCAGACTCTTTAACCCCGATGTCCACACCACAACCCCACAGAACCCAAAGGAAACAGGGCCTAACCCTGATTTCCCTCCTTTTCCCCCACATCTTTTCAAAATACACCCAAATTTTCTACTTCCCATGTCGATCCCAGCATTTCTGCTTCAGCTTTTTATGATTTCAGCTCTTTAGCAAGGATTTGGACACAGATTCTGGTGCCCCTACACTGAGGTGAGGCCCTCACCCCAATTCCAGCCTCTCTAACCCCGATGTCCACACCACAACCCCACAGAACCCAAAGGAAACGGGGCCAAATTCTGATTTTGGGGGTGAAGCCCTGAGCTTGGTGCAGCCAGAACCCCATGAGGAACCAGTTCCAGCCTCTCTAACCCTGATGTCCACATCACAACCCCACAGAACCCAAAGCAAATGGGGCCAAATTCTGATTCTGGGGGTGAAGTCCTGGGCTTGGTGCAGCCCAGACCTCCATTTCTGGTGCAATTTCTTCTTATTTCAGCTCTTGAGCAAGGACCTGGGCACAGATTCTGCTGCCACCACACTGAGGTGAGGCCCTCACCCCAATTCCAGCCTCTCTAACCCCGATGTCAACACCACAACCCCACAGAACCCAAAGGAAACGGGGCCTAACCCTGATTTTGGGGGTGAAGCCCTGGGCTTGGTGCAGCCCAGACCTCCATTTCTGGTGCAATTTCTTCTTATTTCAGCTCTTGAGCAAGGACCTGGGCACAGATCCTGCTGCCACCACACTGAGCTGAGCCCCTGGCCCCATTTCCAGCCTCTCTAACCCCGATGTCCACACCACAACCCCACAGAACCCAAAGGAAACGGGGCCAAATTCTGATTCTGGGGATGAAGCCCTGAGCTTGGTGCAGCCAGAACCCCATGAGGAACCAGTTCCAGACTCTTTAACCCTGATGTCCACATCACAACCCCACAGAACCCAAAGGAAACAGGGCCAAACCCTGATTTTGGGGGTGAAGTCCTGGGCTTGGTGCAGCCCCAACCCCATGAGGAACCAGTTCCAGCCTCTCTAACCCTGATGTCCACACCACAACCCCACAGAACCCAAAGAAAACGGGGCCAAACCCTGATTTTGGGGGTGAAGCCCTGAGCTTGGCCACCCCATGAGCTCTTCCCCACTCACCTCCAGCATCCAGGTCCTGTGGGATCCCCTGGCACTGCCCAGCCCTTGTTGATCCCAGCCTTTCTGCGGCAGATTTTTGTTATTTCAGCTCTTTAACAAGGACCTGGGCACAGATTCTGGTGCCACCACACTGAGCTGAGCCCCTGGCCCCAATTCCAGCCTCTCTAACCCAATGTCCACACCACAACCCCACAGAACCCAAAGGAAACGGGGCCAAATTCTGATTTTGAGGCTGAAGCCCTGAGCTTGGTGCAGCCCCAACCCCATGAGGAACCAGTTCCAGCCTCTCTAACCCCGATGTCCACATCACAACCCCACAGAACCCAAAGGAAATGGAGCCAAATTTTGATTTGCCTCCTTTTTCCCCCCCACATCTTTTCAAAATACACCCAAATTTTCTACTTCCCACGTCAATCCCAGCCTTTCTGCTGCAGCTTTTTATGATTTCAGCTCTTGAGCAAGGATTTGGGCACAGATTCTGCTGCCACCACACAGAGGTGAGCCCTGATTTGTGCTCCTGGCCCCAATTCCAGCCTCTCTAACCCCGATGTCCACACCACAACCCCACAGAACCCAAAGGAAACGGGGCCAAATTCTGATTTTGAGGGTGAAGCCCTGAGCTTGGTGCAGCCCCAACCCCATGAGGAACCAGTTCCAGCCTCTCTAACCCCGATGTCAACATCACAACCCCACAGAACCCAAAGGAAACGGGGCCAAACCCTGATTTCCCTCCTTTTTTTCCCCCACATCTTTTCAAAATACACCCAAATTTTCTACTTCCCACGTCGATCCCAGCCTTTCTGCTGCAGATTTTTGTTATTTCAGCTCTTTAGCAAGGATTTGGGCACAGATTCTGGTGCCACCCACACTGAGGTGAGGCCCTCACCCCCATTTCCAGCCTCTCTAACCCCGATGTCCACATCACAACCCCACAGAACCCAAAGGAAACGGGGCCAAATCCTGATTTTGGGGGTGAAGCCCTGAGCTTGGTGCAGCCCCAACCCCATGAGGAACCAGTTCCAGCCTCTTTAACCCCGATGTCCACACCACAACCCCACAGAACCCAAAGGAAACGGGGCCTAACCCTGATTTCCCTCCTTTTCCCCCCACATCTTTCCAAACTACACCCCAAATTTTCCATTTCCCACGTCGATCCCAGCCTTTCTGCTGCAGATTTTTATGATTTCAGCTCTTTAGCAAGGATTTGGGGCACCGATTCTGCTGCCACCCACACTGAGGTGAGGTCCTCACCCCAATTCCAGCCTCTTTAACCTTGATGTCCACACCACAACCCCACAGAACCCAAAGGAAAACAGGGCCAAATTCTGATTTTGAGGGTGAAACCCTGAGCTTGGCCACCCCATGAGCTCTTCCCCCACTCACCTCCAGCATCCAGGTCCTGTGGGATCCCCTGGCACTGCCCAGCCCTTGTTGATCCCAGCCTTTCTGCGGCAGATTTTTGTTATTTCAGCTCTTTAACAAGGACCTGGGCACAGATCCTGCTGCCCACCACATTGATTTGTGCTCCTGGCCCCAATTCCAGCCTCTCTAACCCCCAATGTCCACATCACAACCTCCACAGAACCACAAATGAAATGGGACCAAATTCTGATTTTGGGGGTGAAGCCCTGAGCTTGGTGCAGCCCCCAACCCCACGAGGAACCAGTTCCAGCCTCTCTAACCCCGATGTCCACCACCACAACCCCACAGAACCCAAAGGAAACGGGGCCAAACCCTGATTTTGGGGGTGAAACCCTGAGCTTGGCCAACCCCATGAGCTCTTCCCCACTCACCTCCAGCATCCAGGTCCTGTGGGCTCCCCTGGCACTGCCCAGGCCCGGGCGGCCTCTCCCAGCCACGATCCCCGCTCCCAGGATCCTCCTCAGCTCCGCTCCTGCTCCCAACTCCGAGGATCTTCATGGATCTGCTCCCTTCCCACCACCCCATGCCCGCCACCCCACGTCCCCGTGGGGCAGCGATTGTCGCGATTGTCGCGATTGTCACCCTTCCCCCGGGGCTCGGGCCAACCCCCCTCAGTCCGACGCAGCCGTTTGGCAGCGGGCTCTGCGGTCTGGATGTGGGAGAAGTTCAGAAAAAAATGTTTCTTATTACTGCCTCTTCCTGCCTGCTTGTCTCCACCACTCCCAGCTAATAAAGCATTTCCTATTGCTGAGCACACAGCCACCAGCAGCCTCCCTTCCTCCCCGCTCACCGGGGCCCCCAGCTCCATCCTGCTTGCTCCCCACTCCCCTCCTCGTCCCCTTCCCTGGGGTTTTTTTTTTCCCACCCTAATTTCTCATTTTTTTTGGTGGTAAATTCCCACCCGAGGTGGGGATGGAAGGTTCTGGATCTGGGGATGGCCTTGGGCTGCTTGGTCAGACCCTCGCTGGTTGGTGATTCCCAGAAATTCCAGGGTGCAGGAACTGAACGAGGCCTTTCTTGGGATGCTAAAAATCAGGAGCAAAATTCAAGGGAATAAAAAAGCATTTCTTTATTTATTTGTTCGTTATTTATTTTTATTTATTTATATTTTTATATATTTCTTTCTTTCTTCTATCTTTCTTTCTTTCTTCATTATTTCTATATAAATAATATATATAAGTGAAGGGAATAAAAAGCAGTTTATTTATTTTATTTATTTATGTATTATCTATCTATCTATCTATCTATCTATCTATTATTTATTTATTTATTATTTGTTTGTTTCTTTATTTATTGAAGGCCTTCGGGTACATTTCAGGCACACTAAGCCCCCCTTTCAGGGACTACACACCCAAAAATGGACCAAAACTTATAAAAAGATTAAAACCCATGACCAAAATGCACCTGTAGGCCCTTCAATGAATATAATAATTTTTTTATCCCCTTAATTTTGGCTGCTCTCTGTTTTCTAGGGTAGCCCAAAAAGGCATCAGGAGGGCAGGAGAGGAATTTACCCTGGGGTGTAATGCAGCATCAGGGGGGTAAATAGATGAATAATGGGATGGCTGACTCTCACAGGTTAAAAGGCAAATATTATATATATATTTACAGGTATCGTTATATTTCATATAATTCATATATTCATATATTCATATATTCATATATTTATATATTTTATACTTCTATATTTTTATATTTTTATATTCTCGCTGTCCCCAGGGTGTCCCCGCTGTCCCCAGGGCCCGTCCCCACTGTCCCCAGGACTCCATCCCCGCTGTCCTAGAGCCCGTACCCCGCTGTCCCCAGGGCACATTCTCGGCTGTCCCCTTAGTGTCCCCCGCTGTCCCCCAGGGCCCGTCCTCACTGTCCCCCGCTGTCCCCAGGACCCATCCCCCGCTGTCCCCAGGGCACATTCTCTCGCTGTCCCCCGCTGTCCCCAAGGGCCCATCCCCCGCTGTCCCCAGGGCACATTCCTGCTGTCCCCCAGGGGTGTCCCCGCTGTCCCCAGGGTGTCCCCGCTGTCCCCAGGACCCATCCCCGCTGTCCCCCAGGGTGTCCCCCCTGTCCCCAGGACCCATCACCCCCGCTGTCCCCAGAGCACATCCCCGCTGTCCCCAGAGCACACTTCTCGCTGTCCCCAGGGTGTCCCCGCTGTCCCCAGGGTGTCCCCGCTGTCCCCAGGACCCATCCCCGCTGTCCCCAGGGTGTCCCCCACTGTCCCCAGGGCCCCATCCCCGCTGTCCCCGCTGTCCCCAGGGCACATTCTTGCTGTCCCCCTAGGGTGTCCCCACTGTCCCCAGGGCACATTCTCGCTGTCCCCCGCTGTCCCCCAGAGCCCGTCCCTGCTGTCCCCCGCTGTCCCCAGGGTGTCCCCGCTGTCCCCAGGGCACATTCTCGTTGTCCCCGCTGTCCCCAGGGCACATCCCCGCTGTCCCCAGGACCCATCCCCACTGTCCCCCGCCTGTCCCCAGGGCACATCCCCGCTGTCCCCGCTGTCCCCGCTGTCCCCCGCTGTCCCCGGCACTGGGACACACCGCCACCGGGGGCCGTTCCCCACGGCCGGGCCGGGCACTTCCCCGCTGCCGCGGAGCGCACGGGACCGCGGGCAGAGGAAGCTCCGCTTCCCCCTTTTCGCCGCTTTCAGGGCAGCTCAGCCCAACCTCAGCCCTCTCCCGCTTCTCCCTCCAGCGCCGCGCCAAGGAGCGCCCTCCCTGCGTCACCCCCTTTTTGGGGGGGACAGGAGTCCACATTACCCCTTTTTTGGGTGGGACAGGATTCCACACTCCCCCCTTTTTTGGGGAACAGGAGTCCACGATCCCCCCTTTTTTGGGGAACAGGATTCCACGCTCCCTCTTTGAGGCTGCAGCGTCTGCCAGAACCCAGGAAATTCCTCTGGACATTCCTCTGAATTCCTCCAGCCCCTGCCCGGGGGGCTCAGAGAGCTTGGCAGCAGAGCCCAAGACCCCCCTTAGCCCCTGGAAAAAAACAATTACCAACCTTTATATGAAGAATTACAAGTCAAAAGAGTTTAAGTAGAATAGTTAGTTTGTCACGGGGTGAAAAATAGAATTTTGAGGGTTTTAGAATGGGGGATCGGGGTCCCCAGAGATGGAGGAATTTGGGCAAGCCTTGTCCTTTCTCCTTTTTCCCTCTAGCCTCCATCTTCTGGGTGATGTTGGCACTTTTAGATTGGTTTGGAGTGGAAGATCACTGTCTGACACAGGTGATGGGTATTGGGAAGTTATGGTAAAATAATGTACACGGAGTTTTTCGTATAAAAAGGCAACACAGCCTCTGAGGGCTCAGGTCAAAATGCAGCGCTCTGCTGGGAGTCAGAGTGTGTCACAGAATCACAGAATCAATCACAGAATCTCAGAATCACAAATTCACAGTATCACAGAATCACAGAATCACAGAATCACAGAATCAATCACAGAATCTCAGAATCACAAATTCACAGGATCATCACAGAATCACAGAATCAATCACAGAATCTCAGAATCACAAATTCACAGGATCATCACAGAATCACAGAATCAATCACAGAATCTCAGAATCAATCACAGGATCTCAGAATCACAGAATCACAGAATCACAGAATCAACAGAATCAATCACAGAATCAATCACAGAATCACAGAATCTCAGAATCAATCACAGAATCTCAGAATCACAAATTCCACAGAATAACAGAACCCACAGAATCAATCACAGAATCACAGAATCAATCACAGAATCACAAATTCACAGAATCACAAATTCACAGAATCACAGAATCACAGAATATGAGGTTGGAAGAGACCTCTAACATCATTCAGCCCAACCCATGCCCTAACACCCTCAACTAGACCGTAAGCACCAAATGCCGTGTCCAGTCTCCTTTTAAACACATCCAGAGATGGTGATTCTGCCGCCCTCCCTTGGAAGAGCATCCCAGTACTTTATTACTCTTTTGGTGAAAAATTTCCTCCTAATATCCAACCTATCCCTTCCCTGACACAGCACGAGACTCTGGTTCTGTCAGAGACCAACCCCACCCATCTCCAACCTCCCTTCAGGAGCAATCAGGTCACCTCTGAGCCTCCTCTTCTCCAGGCTAAACAACCCCAGTTCCTACAAACGTTCCTCACTAGGGTTTGTGTTCCAAGCCCCTCACCAGCCTCGTTGCCTCCTCTGGATGTGCTCCAGCATCTCAACGTCCTGCCCAAACGGAGGGGCCCAGAAACTGGACACGGAACTCAAGGTTTGGCCTCACTGCTGCCAAGTACGTGGGAAGAACTGATCTCCCTGCTCCTGCTCCTGCTCAGGGGCAGAATGACCTCCCTGATGGCCACAAAATTCTTCAGGGGCAGAATGACCTCCCTGCCTCCTGCTGGGCCACACCATTCTTCAGGGGCAGAATGAGCTCCCTGATGGCCACACAATTCTTCAGGGGCAGAATGACCTCCCTGATGGCCACACCACTCTTCAGGGGCAGAATGATCTCCCTGGTGCCACACCATTCTTCAGGGGCAGAATGAGCTCCCTGATGGCCACACCTATTCTTCAGGGGCAGAGAGGACCTCCCTGCTGGCCACATCCATTCCTGATCCAGGGCCAGGATGCCGTTGGTCTTTTTTGGCGCATTTTCTGGCTCATGTTCAACCTTGGCTGGAGCGCTGCCTGCAAGCAGGATGCCCCGTGTCTGCTCCCATGGAAGGGGCTGCAAGAACAGGAATTCTCATCCAGGGTCATTCCACCCAGGAATAATCCCCGGGACGGGCCAAAATCCGGCCGGATCGCTGCGGAGCAGAGATGGTCACGGAGATAAGGAGTCTGCAGGCAGCGTTTTCCTCCTATCGGATGGAAACTGCCCATTTCCCCCGCCCCGGGCCTCCAGCAACGGGGCAAAGTCACCGCTGAAGGTCCCTGCCTGTTTTATCCTGGTTTTGTGGCTTTTGTTTGTTGAAACTTCCCGAGATCCTGGCTGATAGGGCCGGCCAGACTCAAAGCTCCGCCGCCGCGGTGCCCCCGGCAGGATCCCGGAGGCTCCGGGCGGGTTCGGGATGAAATCGGGGGCTGGTGGTGGAAACACGGCGGGGGAGGAAAATCAGGTCTGGCCGCCTCTTTGGAAACGCTGGAGAGGGGCAGCGTGCGAGGGAAAACGGCTGGCGGATGCTGAGGATTTTAGATTTTCTGTGTTATCTGTATTTTCTGCATTTTCTGTATTTTCTATATTTTCTGTATTTTCTATATTTTCTGTATTTCCTGTATTTTCTGTATTTTATTTTATTTTATTTGAGGATTTTAGCTTTTTCTGGATGCTGAGGATTTTTAGACTTTCTGTGCTGACACATGTGCTTAAAAAAAAAAACAAACTGGACATGGTGCTATAGTCTAGTTGAGGTGTTAGGGCAAGGGTTGGACTCGATGATCTCGGAGGGTCTCTTCCAACCTCAATGATTGTGTGATTCTGTGAATTTGTGATTCTGTGATTGATTTCTGTGATTCTGTGATTCTGTGATTGATTCTGTGATTCTGTGATTCTGAGATTCTGTGATTCTGTGATTGATTCTGTGATTGATTCTGTGATTCTGTGACACCACTCTGATTCCCAGCAGAGCGCTGCATTTTGACCTGAGCCCTCAGAGGCTGTGTTGCCTTTTTTATACTAAAAGCTACGTGTACATTATTTATCAAAACTTCCCAATACCCATCACCTGTGTCAGACAGTGATCTTCCACTCCAAACCAATCTAAAAGTGCCAACATCACCCAGAAGATGGAGGCTAGGTTAGGAAGAAGGAAAAAGGATAAAGCTCACCCCCAAGTTCTACTACCTGGCTTCAGAGATCTCTCATGTCCGTCTGTCCTGACAGGTGCTACCCCGTGCTGAGCCTCGGTGCGTCCATCCAGCACCCAGGAGCGGGCAATGTCCCTGAGGAGGTGACAAGGGCAGCCAGGGGACACTGAGGGCAAAAGGGGGAGCCCTCCTGCCATCCCCACGGCGAGCCCCAAGCTTTATTCATGGAAACCGATCCTGTTAACGTGGCAACCACTTCCATTTTAATTTGCTCAGCCCGCGTTCCGACGCATCGAGAGCTTGGGAAAATCGGAGAGGTGAAAACAAAAAAGAAAAAAAAATAGGAAAAAGGGGGGGAAAAAAAAGGAAAAATAGGAAGGATTTGTGTCACAGTCCTGCTCCCTGGCATTCCTGGAGCTCCAGGGTCTCAGGACATCAGTGCCCAGCGCGACATGTCCCATGCTAGGGTGGCCACCCTTGGGGGTGGAGAGCGACGAGAGGCCAGGCAGGGGCCTGTGAACCTTTGGGGGATATTCCATTCCCATCCACCGGGAACAAAACCCCACCCCAGGGCCAGAAAAATCAGCAAAAAAGGAGGACGACAAGAACCTTGTCCCCCACCCCACCACCTTCCCTCCTTAGCCTTTCTTTTTCTTCTTCTTCTTCTTCTCTTCTCCTTCTCCTTGTCCCCCCTTCTTGGCCTCCTCGGCCGCCTTCTTCTCCTCCTTCAGCACCTTGTACCTCCACTGGGGTGGCTGCAGCAGGTGCTTGTCCCTTCACACGTGGCTTCCTCTCCCCCGTGGCCCGACCCCGGAGGCTTTGCTGACTTTGATTTTTGGGCACGGGCTCCCCGCGGGGAAGACGCTGTTCCCCCCCGGCGCAGCCACCGCGGCAGGAAGCTCAGGAACCGCCTGGGCGGCGGCGGCGGCGGCCGGGAGCTCGGACACAAACCTGGCCATTGCAGGAGGATCCCCCCGTGCTGGGCCTTGAGGACGCCTCTGATTCCTCATCCGGAGCCGCCAACGTGCTGCCCGAGGATCTCCTGCACCGAGAGGCGGCGCTTGCCCACCCTCGGGCGGGCCTGTCGGGGCACAGCGGTTTGGCAGGCGGTGAGCCACGAAGGGGCTGCCCAGGGCCGTGGTCATCCTCACCATGTGGTCACAGCACGCCGTCCTCCTCGGGGTTCCGCGGGATGCTGAAGGTGAAAACGGACCTGATCTTCTCCGAGAGCCTCCTCGCTCCTGGATTTGGGGCTCAGGGCTTTGGCCACCAGCTCGGCCAGCGCCGGCCACTCGGGCCGGTAGCGGGCGGCGAAACTGCTCGGCGCGCGGGCGCCGGCAGGAGGCTCCGGATGCGCACGGTGGTCTCGAAGCGGCCGTTGAAGGTCGCCCATTCCCTGGCTGTCTTCCCCCTTGACGGCGTCCACGGCCTGCAGGTCAGCTCCTGGGGAGCAGCAGAGAGCGCCGTGAGGAATTGAGGTGTTGTGAAAAAACGCGCGTGTTTGACGATTGGCTTTTCACAAATATTAAAATGAATGTTGTGTGTGTTGGGTTAGAAAGTGATGCTGGTGGCGCTTTTGGTCAGACAAAGCAACTCCTGAAGGACACCCAACAGCCTCAGGCCCCCAAAAAGTGAATTTAAGGGGTGCAAACTGGGGGAATATGGCTTTGTTACCTGAAGGTAATGAAGGTAATGAATGACTTCACTACCTGAAGGTGATTGGAAGATTAACCCCTGATATGTAAATTGGAGCAAACTTATATCTGTCTGAAAAACTCATCATCCATCTTGAGCGTAGCCTCTGGGAGGCTTTTGACGGCCCAAATTGTTTCTATTTGTAATAGAATTTGTAAATGGAAGACCTTTAATAAATATTCACTTTACCACTTGACCTTTTGTCTATTCCTTGCTCTTTGACCTCGTCCAGCCTCTGTTCTAGGCAGCCTCTCCAAGGCATCATGACCATGTTGGGCCACCCTGAGCAGCAGTGCCACCCTTCCCCAGGAACCCTGAGGTAACTATCCCCTGAGTGGGGAATAATTAGCATCGACTCTATGATTGCAGAAGCTGATTAATTGCTTAATTATGCTACAACCGTATTACACCATATTATTAAGAAACTCTTAAACCTTACCGGACTGTCTGATACAGCTTTAACCGAATTGGTCAATCAATCCAAATGCCATACAGAGTCCCAATTAAGAAACCACCCTTTGGTAAGCAAATCTCCGTTGCACATTTTACATGTGCACACCCATAGGAGATGTGATCCCAGAGGATTTGTGATTTAGCACACCCCAGGGTCCCAGAGGATTTGTGATCCCAGAGGATTTGTGATTTAGCACCCCCAGGGTCCCAGAGATGCGATTAGCACACCCCTGAGTTTACCAGATCGCAAGGCAAGATGTATTCTGTTACCATCTGCATGGCAGTTGTCTTTTGTTGAGTGGGCAGTTTTTCCTTATCTCTCTCTGAGTGATCACAATCACTCCTCCCTCTGGGGGCACATCTGCTGATACACAGACTATTGAGTGTCACTGGATGGCTGATAAGAGCTACAGCATCCCACTGGGAGATGTGAGCCCAGAGGGAGGAGACAAGCATTCCTACCTGGATACAATCTGAGATTCCAAACATTCCTACCTGGATACAATCTGAGATTCCAAACATTCCTACCCGGATAGAATCTGAGATTTCAAACATTCCTACCTGGATATAATCTGAGATTTCAAACATTCCTACCACGGATATAATCTGAGATTTCAAACATTCCTACCCGGATAGAATCTGAGATTTCAAACATTTCTACCCGGATAGAATCTGAGATTTCAAACATTCCTACCTGGATACAATCTGAGATTCCCAAACATTCCTACCTGGATAGAATCTGAGATTTCAAACATTCCTACCCAGATAGAATCTGAGATTTCAAACGTTCCTACCCAGATATAATCTGGAGATTCTGGAACACCCAGCAAAGCTTCTCCACTGGATTTCCCAGAGGAACAGCAGCTGTCTCTCCTTCCCCTGGATCTTCAGAGGGAGGAATAAATCCTTCTCTACAGGATTCCTGCTGCAGCAGAGCCACCCCTGACCACTGCAGGAGGGCTGAGCCACAATTCCAGTGGCACTGCTGCCAACACCCTGACCCACAGGGTGCCAGGTTGGGTTCTCACTCTGTCAGTGTTCTCTTGATTTACTGCATTGTTTATTTTATTTTTTTATTTTCTTCCCTGTTAAAGAACTGTTATTTCCTGCTCCCACATTTTTTTTTTTGCCTGAGAGCCCCTTAATTTCAAAATTTATAACAATTCAGAGGGAGGGAGTTTCCATTCTCCATTTCAGGGGAGGCTCCTGCCTTCCTTAGCAGGCGCCTGGCTTTCCA